>SJXQ01012371.1:0-36588 GCA_006408695.1 Aepyceros melampus
GAAAGCTAGGGATGGGAAGTACTTCCCCAAGGCTGCCGAGGGCATGGGTGCTAGCATTGCAGAGGGGGTTCTAGAATTAAGGTGCCTTAAAATTCAAAGCCCTTGGGGAAGCACTTTGGAAATTTTTAGAGTGCTCTACTCAAATTCTGGCATTAACATCCTTCTTGCCTCATAGTCACAATGCCGTCCTTGTCAAGAATGAGAAAGAGAAGTTGAAGTGTTTAATATTCTCTCTCTGTTTCTACTTCTGTTTCCCCTCAGCTCCTGGGATCTGCATCATGAAGAGAGCCCACCTGGTCTCACCTGGAGGCAAGGCAGGCAGGAGGCTGTGATGGTTTAGGTCTTTAGTTAAACAGACCAGTTTCCACGGGCTTCCCTGATAGCTCAGTTGGTAAAAAATCTGCCTGCAATGTGGGAGATCTGGGTTTGATCCCTGTGTTGGGAAGATCCTCTGGAGAAGGAAACGGCTACCCACTCCAGTATTCTGGCCTGGAGAATTCCATGGACTTGTATAGTCCATGGGGTCCCAAAGAATCGGACATGCCTGAGCAACTTTCACCAGTTCCAGTGCTGGCTAGCTGTGGGACCCTGGTTGGATCTCATACCTCTTGGACCTCAGTCCTCACATGATAGTGTGGAGGTGATAGAGTAAACATCCTTGAGTTTTGTTGAGAGGTTTAGATGACAAAACGCTGCCTGGCACATAGTATGTGCTTAGTAAGTGTTCCTGTGGTTATGATTAATTCATCCTTATTTTACACTGGGAAACTAAATCCCAGAGAGGGAAAGGGTGTGACGAAGGACAAGAACGAGAGGTTTGATGCATTCATTCAAGAGGCCTGTACCAAGCCTTCTACTTGCCCACTGCTTATCAAGGAGGTGAACAAGAAACAGCCCTCACCTCAAGGGGCTCAGAAACTCCTAGGAGAGAGAGAGAAGCCAACAGTCACAACAGGTGCTATCCACAAAGGGACATATCTGGGACTAAGGGGGCACAAAGGTCGCACCTAAGTGAATCTGGAGGGTTCTGGGGAAGGATACACAGATATATAAGGACAGGCCACCCAGGTGAAGACGAGAGATGAGAGAGGGCATTCTAGGAGACGACAGAAAGCAGAGCTGTGGCTGTCAGCTTCGTGTATTCCTCAACGAGTGTCTGTGGGACATGCTTTTGTATACGGTGCTCTAGGTCCTACAGAGATGGTCTAGACCCGGACGCCTTGGCTGTTCATAAACGGGTCACAAGGGCAGAGGCTCTGAGCTGCAGGTGCAATTCACAGCCAGGCTGCTTCTCGCCAGGGCAACTCTAGGAATTGCTCCACTAGGGGGAGCTGGAGTGACAGCCTGGCCTTAGCCGTTTGATTAGAAAAACAAAAGTATATAAAGAAACTTTCCGTATGTGAAATAGATCGCCAGTCCAGGTGCACGAGACAGGGCACTCGGGCTGGTGCACTGGGATGACCCTGAGGGATGGGAGGGGGAGGGGGGTTCAAGATGGGGGACACATGTACACCCATGACTGATTCATGTCAATGTATGGCAAAAACCACTACAATATTATAAAGTAATTAGCCTCCAATTAAAAGTAATTAATCAATTAAAAAAGAAACTTGATGAAAAATTTAAACATTAAATAGTGCTGTATAACAATTAAGGAAAATTATTGCAGCCCACTTAAGTTTTGAATTATTTCTATTAAACACTAGTTCACGATGATTAACGATTCTTCACATGCAAACTCCACCACACGGTGCGTAGGGTGAGTATTCTAAACCACCCAGGGGCTGATCGTTCTCGCGAAGGTCCGCTCTACTTCTGTATGATTGCGGCTGAAGAACCGATCTGCCCTTCCGCCCACATCATCATGAAACTCTCCTCTCCTCTGCCACTAACCTCATCAGAAAAAAAAGGAAGACATAAAATTGATGAATTGTTTACTGGGAGAAGAATATCAGAGTTAACCCCCGTCACCTCCCTGTCCCTCACTCAGGATTCTGTGTCTGACAATGGCCTTGAGGAATTGTTTTGGGGAGGAGATGGGCAAAACCACTACAATATTATAAAGTAATTAGCCTCCAATTAAAAGTAATTAATCAATTAAAAAAGAAACTTGATGAAAAATTTAAACATTAAATAGTGCTGTATAACAATTAAGGAAAATTATTGCAGCCCACTTAAGTTTTGAATTATTTCTATTAAACACTAGTTCACGATGATTAACGATTCTTCACATGCAAACTCCACCACACGGTGCGTAGGGTGAGTATTCTAAACCACCCAGGGGCTGATCGTTCTCGCGAAGGTCCGCTCTACTTCTGTATGATTGCGGCTGAAGAACCGATCTGCCCTTCCGCCCACATCATCATGAAACTCTCCTCTCCTCTGCCACTAACCTCATCAGAAAAAAAAGGAAGACATAAAATTGATGAATTGTTTACTGGGAGAAGAATATCAGAGTTAACCCCCGTCACCTCCCTGTCCCTCACTCAGGATTCTGTGTCTGACAATGGCCTTGAGGAATTGTTTTGGGGAGGAGATGGGCAGGCCTTCTCATCCATCAATCTCAACAGCCCATGACTCTTTCAATGTCTATTAGAGAATGTGCTAGTCTGAATTTATGGAAACCCACGAGGACCTTTGTGCTTACCACCCCTGTGGCTGAGGAAGTTGGGGGAAGGATATTTCCGTTTGCTTATTGGGTTCATCAGACAATAGGTTCTACTTTCATGTGAACCAGACATGTAACCATTTGTTGAAAGGGATCCATGAGGATAAGGACATAGATATGAAGGAGACAGAAAATGGACCCCTCAGGTGTGGAGACAAGGGAACCCTTCTATATTCTTGCGGGAATGTAAATTGGTACAACCACGATAGAGGACAGGATGGAGTTCTTAAACTAAACATAGAACTACTGTGTGACCCTGTAGAGTCCCGCTCCCGGGCACATATCCGGAGAAAACCGTAATTCAAAAAGAGACATGCACCCAGTGTTCACAGCAGCACTGTTGACAAGAGCCACGACGTGGAAGTGACCGAAACGCCCACCAACAAATCAACGGCTGGAGACGAGGTGGTCCATATGCACACGGAGCGGTACTCAGCCACACAAACACACATACATTCAAAGTTCTAACATCAGAGAAAGGAAAAGAGCTAAAGGAAAGTATGTCCGTTAGGAGGAGGAGATGGTCTGAGGCAGGGAGAAGGAAGAAGAGGGATTCAGGAAGTCTGGGGAACCAGCAACATTTCAGTCTCACCCCACCATTTACTGTTGGTGTGATCTTGGCTACGGAACGTAACCATGGGATCTTAGTTTCTCATCCATGACATGAAAATAACAGTAACAGCACCAAGCTCAGACGGCCGTTTTGAGATTTGAAGGACTCCATCCAGATGAAGTGCATGGCCCCGGACCAGGCTCATAATAAGCATAGATTAAAGGTGGTGACAGTGACCTCCCTGCTGGTCTAGTGGTTAAGAGTCTGCCTGCCAGTGCAAGCGACGCAGGTTCAATCCCTGGTCTGGGAAGATTCCACCTGCCACAGGACAACCAAGCCCTTGCACCACAACTACTGAGCCTGCCAGCCACAACTACTGATGCCCTCGTGCCCTACAGCCCCTGCTCTGCAGCAAGAGGAGCCGCCGTGGTGAGAACCCCGCACGCCACAGCCCCCTGCTCGCTGCAGCTGGAAAAAAGCCCTCTAGCCACAACAAAGACCAGTGCGGCCAAAGATGAACAAATAAATAAATAAATATTAAAAAAACAATAAAGGCGGTAACGCATAAAGACTGGCAGGCTCACAGGTTTGTAGGAGATGCCCCCTGGACACCAGCTCCCTTTCCTCCTCTTCCAGTGTTTGTTTACGTCTGAAGACCCATGGGGGCTGAAGCTACAACAACCTCCTTTCTTGCCCCATGGTAAGAAGATGCTACCTATCTGCTGAGTACAAATTAGCAGAAGGGGATTCACCAAGCTGCAAAAAAGCTGCCCTGATGGTTATCTTTACTTGGGCCCTGGGTATACCTCTCTTTGCTGAAGTTTTTCCGCATAAAGATGTCTTGGAAACATTCAGAGATAATGGGACTGCAGGAAGAGTATCAATTAAATTAACCTTTCCCCAACAGCATCAGGCAGACGAAACAAGCCAAGGTAATTAAAGAGATGGCTTTTGCTTCTCTCTTAAGTTACCATTTTGTACAAAGTAGCTCCCATCATCATCACACTGTGGATTTCCTCTGGGATGAATAGACACAAGTTAAATTAGTTCCCAGATATCCTTTTCCTTCCAGGCCTGGCTATTGTGCAAAGAGTAGGTTTGAGATTAGCCCAGAGGGTGAATGCTCCGCACAGGCCTGCTCTGCATCCGGCCCTTAGCAACTTGACACCTGGGTATGGGGCTCCATCTACTTTTTTTTTTTCTTTCCTTCAAATCACAGGCTGTAACACAATGATGGTGCAAAAGGTTGGTCAGAGAATGACCAAGGGCTGGCTTTCTCCGTCACTAATTTGCAAGTGACTTGTTTAAGTTTTTTTCCATTCTCTAGATATCAGTTGTTGTTGTTGTTTTCATTTACCAATTAGCAGACAACTCTGACTTTAAGGACCTGTCCAGAGTTGATAATCTCTAAATGTCTTCAGTAGTCTAGGCTTGCTATGAAATTTCCAGTGACTCTCTGATCACCCTCATTTTTTTTTTCCAAATTGTTGCGCATAACTCTCCTAGAACTTGGCTGAGATGGCTGGTTTCCCCCATTAGATGTTTCCTTCCTCTTTTGTTTAATTATAGAAATCGCCACGTTTTAGCTGGAGACACATATACTAATGTTCTCAACCTATCTTGTAGCCCATGGGGCTACGTTATAGCCAACAGGAAGTGACAGGTATGATGACTCCCACCGAAAACCCTCAGAAAGAAGTGTCCACCACTCCCTACTGACCCTTTCCCACTGGCTGGAAGGTGGGTATAAGGACATGAGCTGGAATGGCTGTCTGTGACGATGTGAAGGAAGGTCCTAGTTGAGGATACTTGCATTCTCTAAGCGGGAAGGAGCCCGGGGTCCCTGGGGATTCCAGATCCATCTTGTTAGCTCTGGACCATCCATACTGATTGAGAAACCAGCCTCTGTCTTAGCTAATCAATCCACAAGCGTATTTTGATTTCTCTGGCATAAGAGTTGACCCAATGTTATTAATAACTTAGCCTGTAGAGGTGAGTCTTGCTTTACCCAGTAATAAGATTCTGGAAAATGTATCAGTAAATGGAATTATTGTGTCTTCAATCACACTCTCCATGTGCCTAGAGAAGCTGTCTGTTGGGGCAGTTAAGAGTAGGATTTGGAGCCAGAACTGAGGTTTAGCTCTCTTGCTATCTGTGTGTCTTGGACAAGTTACTTAGCATCCCTATGCCTCACTCTGTTTTTGTTTTTTCATTTTTCCATTTACAAAGTGAAGATGATTGTATTCATCTCACAGGTTTCTTGTGAAGATTGATTGAGATGCTGATTATAAAGTCCTTAGCATGGGGACTCACACTGTAGAGAAGCACTCTGTAAATAATATTCTATGGAATTATCTGGGAAGTGAAAAAAAACAAATGTCCCAGAATCCACCAGTACAGATTCCGGTTCCACTGGTCTCGAGTGGGGTCTTGGTAACTATGCATTTTAAAGCTTCTCCAGGGACCTCCCTGCCAGTCCGGTGGTTGGACCCATGCACTTCCACTGTGGGCATAGCACAGGTTTGATCCCTGGTCAGGGAAGTAGGATTCAGCAAGCCACATGGCATGTCCAAAAAAGTGAAATAAAGCTTTCCAGTTCCTTGAGTAGTTGGGAACCACTGAATTAAAGGAATATGGGGGGAGAACTTTCTAGAAATCAGTTCCTGATTTGTGCTTGCTCCTTGGAAGGAAAGCTATGACAAACCTAGACAGTGTATTAAAAAGCAGAGACATCACTTTGCCAACAAAGGTCCATATAGTCAAAGCTATGGTTTTTCCAGAAGTCATGTGTGGATGTGAGAGTTGGACCATAAAGAAGGTTCAGTGCCAAAGATTGATGCTTTTAAACTGTGCTGGAGAAGGCTCTTGAAAGTCCCTTGGACTGCAAGGAGATCAAACTAGTCCATCCTAAAGGAAGTCAACTCTGAATATTCACTGGAAGGACTGATGCTGAAGCTGAAGCTCCAATACTTTGGCACCTGATGTGAGGAGCTGACTCATTGAAACAGACCCCGATACTGGGAAAGATGGAAGGAGGGAGAAAAGGGGACGACAGAGATAGTGAAGGGCAGGGAAGCCTGGCACACTGCAGTCTGTGGGGACGCAGAGTCTGAGGCGACTTAGCAACTGAGCAACAACAACGAGGGAGAGGGCTTTCTCTGAATCGGTTCCTGAGCTGCCCATCATGCGAGTCCGGCCACACCTCCAGGCTGAGTTGTCCTTGCGGCTCCTTTCTGCTTCTGTCTTGTTGCTTCCCCGTCATCTCTGGATACACGTGTGTTCCTGCCGTCTCTGTCCACAGCACAAGCTTCCAGAGGAATCCCTGAGTCTAAGGTGCAGTCTGGGCCTGATTCCACTGACAACTAATATCTGCGTAGCTGACGGGCTTTCTGGAGTACTTTCATATATATCCTCCCACTAGATCTTGGCCACAGCCCTGTAAAGCATTTAAAACTGGTTCTTATCATCATCATCACTCTCACCTCTATTTTAAAGATGAGAAAACTGAGGAGGCTCAGAGTGGTTAAATAATTTCTCCAATGGGAGCCCAGATTTGAACTAAGTTCTCTCTGATTTCAAAGCGTGTGATTCATTCCTGAACTCCTCTGCTTCTCTCATATTGCATTGTGATTACTGAATGAGTCATTTCTTCATTTATTCAACACACGTTTGTAGTCTCAAAGACCAAAGAGATGGATAATTGCAGGAGCTGATGAAACCCTGGGTTGACCAGCAGTTTCTCCCTATTTGTTCAAATCCAGCTGTGAGTTTGGTGAAAGCATCAAGGAGATCCGATACCACGAAAGCCCTCTGGAGAATCCGCAGGGGGACACCTGACCGTGCCAGAGTTGCCCGGAATTCCATGTGAGGAAAGAAGGACTGCACAGATGGCCTTTTTATCCTTTTCTCCAAATCCATCCCTTATCGATGAAGCCATTCTCTTTGGCCAGAGCAGCTTGAAAGCTGCTGTGAGGCCACTCTCACATCTAACTTCCCCCTAGCCAACTGCAGATCAAAAACATCAAGGTGAAAAGCCCCTGTCATCCAGAAAGCCTGTGTTCTATTTGCCAAAAAAAAAAAAAAAAAATTTTCACTTACATATTATATAACTCCAGGGAGGCAGTTGCTTAGCAACCAAGCCCAGTTGGCTGGGCTGGGAGGAGTTATTAACTCTTCCTGCAGTCAATCGACATTGTTGAGTCTTCTGGAAGGCCACCAGCTACCCTATTTTCATAACGGAAAGCTCATGACTTTCATCTGTCCCTGTGCCAGCACCTCTCCTGGCTTCCTTTTCACCAGAATTGCATGTGACAGCATGAAGCTCACCTAGCAAGACCAGCCTCAAGCTTTCCTCAGCCCATGGAGAGAATTTATTGGGAATCCATTTGGTCATTTGAGTTACATGAAATGAAACACCCAGCAAGCCATAGAAGTTAAATGCCCACATTGCCATATCAACATGCATAATTACGTTTTCAACAGGAATTTATAGAGCATCTATGATGAGCCAGACCCAACGTTAGGTACTGGGGATCAGCAGTAAAAGAGATTGTCAATGCTCCAGCCTGATGAACCTACATTCTAGTTGGGCACATAGATGTTACGTATGCAAAGAGAGAAATAAACAGGCGAATTCTCTAGCTAAACTGTAAGTGACAAGCCTCACAGTTGTTCAGAGTATTTGAATTGACTAATAGAACGACTTTTGGATACAGTGTATAAGCACAACATGTGCAAAGTGAAAGCTGTTCAGTTGTGTTGGACAGACTCTTTGCAACCTCATGAACTATTCAGTCCAGGGAATTCTTCAGGCCAGAATACTGGAGTGGGAGCCTTTCCCTTCTCCAGGGGATCTTCCCAATCCAGGGATCGAACCATGTCTTCCACATTGCAGGCAGATTCTTTACCAGCTGAGCCACAAGGGAAGCCCAAGAATACTGGAGTGAGTAGCCTATCCCTTCTCCAGTGGATCTTCCCGACCCAGGAGTTGAACCCAGGTCTCTTGCATCGCAGATGGATTCTTTACCAACTGAGCTATCAGGGAAGCCCAATATGTGGGCTTTACATCATGAAACACTTGACTGGTAATAAAGACTAAGTCCTATGTAGTATATGTAACTTTTGCCAAGTAAATAGAATCAAACATGAAAAATTTATGAGTGTTTTAAAAAACAGTGGTTCCAAAAGGCTAAAGACATTACATAACTATCTTTGTATCATATTTATTAAAGGGTTTTCTCTAGTATTAAAAAGAAAAACAAGCTAATTCTGTTTATCTGAAGTGCTTTGAAGGAAACAAAATAAGGGGTTGTGACAGAGCCCGGTGCCTGTGCAGGAGGGGGGTGTATCTATATCTACGGATATCTGTAGGCCCCCACATAAATTTATCCATCTATAAGATGTGTCCAAATGCTGGACACAACAGGCTGCTGCTAACAGATGTCTTCCATTCAATGGCAGCACTGCGAGAGCCCCAGAGCTGATCTTATTCAATCTCCAAAATCTTTCCCATCCCTGTAAATGGTACTCCCAGATCCAGCCAGTCACTCAGGCAGTCACCTGGGGCGGGGGTGGGTGGAGCACCCTTGATTCTGTTTTCTCTCTTTCCCCCACATTTTATCCACCAACAAATCTATTGACTTTGATTTCAAAATAGACCTTCAACTGGCCACTTCTCTCCATTTCCACAGCTCCCATGCAAGTGCAAGCTGCCCCTCTGCCCCTGACTCTTAACAGCTCCCCCACGGGTCTCCTCTGACAGTCCCCTGTCCACCCAGCAGCCACAGTGAGACTTCGACAGTGGAACTCAGACCCCATCACCCCCTCCTCTGCCGGTCACCTCTCCGTGCCTTGCCGCCCACCATTCTCAGGCTGCCTGGGGGAGCATAGCTGCTTCTCTGACCCGACTCTGACTACTCCCGCCCTCGTTGACCAGCCATGATGGCCTTGGTTCTGACTCAAGCAGGGCACGCTCATTCTTTACTCGGGGGCCTTGCACATGCTGATGCCTTTGCTCTAGGGCTGACAAACCCTTACTGCTCCATCAGATCTCAGTTCAAAGGTTGCCTCCTCAGGGAGCACCCCCGCCCCCGACCACCTGATCCCAGCACCCTGGCTGATGCACTTGCAGCACTCCTATTTGTAACTGTGTTGTAAGCAGCCTTTGGCAGGAAAGAGCTCTCTCCAGGGAGCCCCCTTTCATCCTCTCACTAACCTTAGACAAGTCACCCTCCTGCTCTGCCCATCTCAGGCCCTAGCACAAATCTATTGACCACACAACACCTTGCCTAATCAGTTGGTTCTTTTCATGGATGAAAGAAGTAGAAACAAAGAATAAGGAATGAACAGATGATCAGATCTGTCCCCTTGCTTCCCTATCAGTAACGTCATGAACAAACTGTAAACCAGATACACCCCAGCGTTCACTGGAGCACTGTTTACGACAGCCAGGCCATGGCAGCAACCCGACTGTCCATCAGCAGATGGATGGACAGAGAAGATATGGCACATGTATACACTGGAATATTACTCAGCCATAAAAAGGAATGAAACTGGGTCAGACCAAGAGTCTGTCATACAGCGAAGTAAGTCAGAAAAAGTAAGACAAATATCATATATTAACACATATATGCAGAATCCAGGAAAAAATGGTACAGATGAACGTATTTTCAGGGCAGGAATAGAGACAAAGATGTAGAGAATGGAAGTGTGAACTTGAGCTGGGGAAGCTGGGGTGGGATAAATTGGAAGATTAGGATTGATATATATACACCATCATGTGTGAAATAGAAAGCTAGTAGGAAGCTGCTGTATAGCACGGGGAGCTCAGCTCAGCGCTCTGTGATGACTTAGAGGGGTGGGATGGGGTGGGGGGGGAGGGAGCTCAAGAGGGAGGGGATATATGTACACATGTGCCTGATCACATCGCTGTACAGCAGAAACCAACACAACACCATGAAGTAGCTATACGCCCCCCCAAAAAAGATAGCATCTAAGGGAAAATCACAAGGAGTCAACAAACCTGCAAACAGTGGGGAATGGTGGTGCCTCTGCCCCCCCATCTCCATGACTAACTGAGATTACTTCCCTTTTTCTCTTAAAAAACGCACATGGCTGAGCAGACCCTTTGGAAGTAGGTGCTGGGGGACACTGAGTTCACCATCTCCCTAGATGGCCGGCATTCTGATTAAAAGCAATTTTCCTTTCTACCCACACGTCTATCTTCTCTCTCTTTCTCTCTAGTATCGATTTCTGAGTGGTGAGCAGTTGGACCTGATTCAGTGACAGTGTGTTTCTGTGCGGATAGTATACATGTTTGACTTGCTTGCTGTTCTCCTCCTCTTACAGATTGAGCTTCATGAGGGCAGAGGCCATCTGTATGTTTGCAGTTATATCTCCGGCACCTGTCCTGGAGCCATGGCATATAGAGACACTGTTTAGATATTTCTATTTTCCAAATGAATGGATGCAACATAATAAAATAGCTAGAATTTACTGAGCGTGTACTACTTCCCAAGAACAGTGCCAAACACTTAACACTTAACCACAGTTAAATTAAATCTCATTTAGAGGTAGGCGTTACTATCCCCATTTTATTCATTTATCAATTTTTAAATTAATTTTTCACATTAAAAACATATTTTTAAAGTCTTTACTGAATTTGTTACAACATCACCTCTGGGTTTTTCATTCATGTTTCTTTTTTTTTGGCCACAAAGCATGTGGAATCTTAGCTCCCTGACTAGGGATCAAACCCACACCCCTTGCATTGGAAGGCAGAGTCTCGACCACTGGGCCACGAGGGGAGTCCCTACTATCCTCATTTTAGAAATGAGTCAACTAAGGTTCAGAAACAGGAGCTGATAAGACCAAGGTGACACAGCCAGGCAGTAGCTAGGATGAAAACAGAACAAAGCTGACTCTGACTCCCAAAGCTGGGCTTTCAATCACTGTAGAATTCTTAGTACCTGGAGAAGTTTTATGACACTTTTTTTTTAACCACACCCCCCTGCTTTACTGTATGAGGAATATTTCACCCAAAGGCAGCAGGCTTATCAAAGGCAGCTTGAGAGTCTGAGATGGCATCGCAGGTGGGCTCGGTCAGGCCGGTCTTGCAAAGTCAGGCAGAGTCCAGTTATCTGGACAATCAGAGCAGAGCAGACAAAGGATGAACTAAAATAACTCCCCACATGGGCTCATTCCCAACTGTGCCTGGGAGGCTCTGCAGGACACCTGAGAGGCTCTGTAGCACAGGGCCTCTCCCCACTGCTTTATGTCCAGCACAGATCAGGGTTATTAAAAAGAACGTGTCAATGGAAGTAGCTGGAGCTCAACAGTTTTGGAGGTGGAGGGAACTTGATTAGGATTAAAATAAGATGATGCAAATGGCTGCCCCTTGCTGGGTGTTCAGAGCCCTCAGCCAGGATCCTTCCATGCCTCTGATCCACCTGAAGCCCTTCCAGGTGGGCACCCTTCCCATCCCAGTTTTACAGATTAGAAGAGGAGAGATACACGGGTCCACTTCAAGTTGTATGGCCTGTAAGCAGTGGGTCTGGAGTTCCACCTGAGGTAGGTGAAGATCCAGAGTTCTCTTTCCTATGCCATCAGGAACACCCCGTTCTGTGATCTCCTAACCCATCTCTAAGGACCCACTGCATTGCCCAGTGATTGATTCATATACAGATTCCTGTGATATCATGAGATGGCCAGGAGGAAACTGCTATTGTGGGTCACAGACAGTTGATGTGCCATTCAAGCTCGCCAGCTAGTGAGCGTGAGGTCAGGCTGTCTGAATTCTAGGGTGGGATTAGATAGTCACAAACACATTTAATTCACCCCACCTTTGCTTCAGGGTGTACTCAGTTCAGTTCAGTCGTTCAGTCATGTCCGATTCCTAGTGACCCCATGGACTGCAGCACACCAGGCCTCCCTGTCCATCACCAACGCCCAGAGTTTACTCAAACTATGTCCATTGAGTCGGTGATGCCATCCAACCATCTGATCCTCTGTCATCCCCTTCTCCTCCTGCCTTCAATCTTTCCAAGCATCAGGGTCTTTTAAAATGAGTTGGTTCTTCGCATCAGGTGGCCAAAGTATTGAAGTTTCAGCTTCAGCATCAGTCCTTCCAATGAATATTCAGGACTGATCTCCTTTAGGATGGACTGGTTGGATCTCCTTGCAGTCCAAGGGACTCTCAAGAGTCTTCTCCAACACCACAGTTCAAAAGCATCAATTCTTTGGTGCTCAGCTATCTTTATAGTCCAGCTCTCACATCCACACATGACCACTGGAAAACCCATAGCTTTGACTAGATGGACCTTTGTTACTAATGTCCCTGCTTTTTAGTATGCTGCCTAGGTTGGCCTGGTGTACTAGTTACAGCAAATATCTGCGGGATAATCATCTTCAGCGCCATCCGCTTCTGAGGGCCAGGATGATCAACAGAATGAGCCAGCCTGTACAATAGCACCCTACCCTCAAGAGCCGCTTGCTTTCCCATCTGTGAGGTAGGTATTTTGGGAGTAGGCTCTGGTTGCATCTAAGGTTGTTTTTAGTCCCAAATCTTCCACCTCCAGCCTGAGTTTGCTCTTCTCTGAGCCTAAAATGCCCTTTTCTTTTCCATCTTTGGGATAAGATCTCTTTACTCATCCTCTGGGATCCAGCTCAGGGATCACCTCCTCCAGGAAGCCTTCCTTAGAATCCTAGTCTGGGTCAGGTGCATCCCTGGAGTTCTGTGGCTGATTTCTCTATCTCAGCACACATTGCTGTTTGTCAAAATTGTCTGCTTATCCATTCGGCCTCCCCATTGGCCTCTGACTCTTTTGGGAGCAAGGGTTCTGTCCTAGACAGCTTCTTTCCTTCAATAACCAGCACGGTTCCTGGCATTCAAGAAACAACCAGCATGGATTCTCTGTATACACAGCACCATGATCTCCGATGTGGTTATTATCCCTGGGAGAACTGAACCCAAGCAGCCACGGGGAGCAAATTGAGTGCTATGACAAGTCTAAACATCACAGAGACTCAAGAAGCATATAGAAACGTAAAGAGAAAATGGCTTTTCAAAGTTGAAAAGAAGGAAAGAAAATTCGTATTGGCTGTGAGTTCATGTAGGCTTTGTTGGTGTGCTGGGGTAGGGATGGGATAACTAATTTTCTCCACACATCTCCCCAGTGTTCAGAAATGTCCAATAAAGGGGAAAAATAAAACTGGAAAAATAGTACCTTTGTAAAATTCACACGATTTTAGGACAATGTAACACAGTAAGATTGAAGAAGAGCATCAAGCCAGGGTCAGCTTTTGGCCTAGACGCACACTTGCTCTGTGACCTTGCCATGAGTTACTTTCCCTCTCTGAGTCCTATATGCTGCGTCTTTAAAAAAGGGAGATGGTCTAGGGTATTCACCAAGTGTTCTGATGCATATATATTCCTCAGGCACTGAGCCATGTTTTTCTCACATGGATTTTCAGGTGACATATTAAGGTTTTTTTTTTTTTCTTTCCCTTGGGGAATTTTCTCATTTTTCCATGTTCAAAGATACACAAATGGCTTACAATTCCCTGCTGTTGTAAGAGCAATTTGCCTTCATTACCCTAAAGCTTTCAGCATTTCTTGAAACCGCTTTTTATATGGAAAAAAATTGTTCGTGATGTGATCACAGGAGATAAGTCTGCTATTTCTTGTTTCAAAAAGTAATCAAAATGCTTCCTGCTAGAGCAGGTACTCATTACAATTTATGACGAGGGCTGAAACCTGCCTTTATCGTCTTCTTTCATCTGCCCAGAATTATTGTTTCTGTTCAGGACAGGAAAGCCTAGTGGGGTGGAGGGTGGACGTGCTCTTTGGCATGATGTTTATGCTTCATGCTGTGTTTCTTTCACGTATCACAATACCTTGGGTCAACCAGAGAGCTCATGTGTATGACCTCCTTCCTTTCATTCAGTTCAGTTCAGTTCAGTTGCTCAGTCGTGTCTGACTCTTTGCAACCCCATGAATTGCAGCACGCCAGCCTCCCTGTCTATCACCAGCTCCCAGAGTTCACTCAGATTCACGTCCATTGAGTCGGTGATGCCATCCAGCCATCTCATCCTCTGTCGTCCCCTTCTCCTCCTGACCCCAATACCTCCCAGCATCAGGGACTTTTCCAATGAGTCAACTCTTCGCATGAGGTGGCCATAGTACTGGAGTTTCAGCTTCAGCATCATTCCCTCCAAAGAAATCCCAGGGCTGATCTCCTTCAGAATGGACTGGTTGGATCTCCTTGCAGTCCAAGGGACTCTCAAGAGTCTTCTCCAACACCACAGTTCAAAAGCATCAATTCTTCGGTGCTCAGCTTTCTTCACAGTCCAACTCTCACATCCATACATGGCCACTGGAAAAACCATAGCCTTGACTAGATGGACCTTTGTTGGCAAAGTAATGTCTTTGCTTTTGAATATGCTATCTAGGTTGGCCATAACTTTCCTTCCAAAGAGTAAGTGTCTTTTAATTTCATGGTTGCAATCACCTCATTCAACTAGGAATAAAAAAAAAAAAAATAGAGGGAGGGATAAGAGAGAACTTGGGAAATTGACCTATTTTACTCATTAAGGCCTGAGGCCTACAAGCTTTTTAAGAGACCATGAAATTGTCTGGGAGCTAAAAACAATATATTGGCTCCAAAATAATAAAACTGCACAAGCAAAATTAATAAAGGCTCAACTTAAGTGGCTCCATAACATACCATTATGTCAACCTTAGTATTTTTGAAATTTAGTGTTCATAAAATTTTATTATATTTGAAAAGAGCTGATGGGTTAAAGTCTCATTTCACAAGGATTCTGAGTTATGCTTGATGATTTTTTTCAAGAAATTACAGATAAACGTAAATTGAGAGAGTTACTGTGGTAACAAAATAATTCCAAAAGCATAACTTTAATATTTCCTGTGAAATGTTACAATAAAAATGTATTTAATTTCTGTGATACAGTGTGAGTTTGGGGCGCCAAAGGAAGAATGTTTAGGGCAAATCAAGCTCTTAAAATGGCCTTCATAGGATGTGCTGATGAACAGGTTGATAGATGGAAAGAGGAATGGATGGACCGATGGATGCATGGGTGAAGAGAGAGATGAGGGGATGGATTCATCAACAGGTGAATGGATGAAAAGATGGTTGGATGGATGAACAGATGTATATAAGGGCATCACTCTAGCCCCAGTGACTGGTCCAAAGATGAAGACAGAAGTCAATTCTGACTGTAGTGCATATACTAGCCTACTGAATCCTTCTTACCACCCTATGAAAATAGGTCCACTTATGAATCTCTTTTAAAGATGGTACTGAGGCATAGAGATGATCAATAACTTGCCTGAGATTGTTCAATTCAGTTCAGTCGCTTAGTCATGTCCGACTCTTTGCGACCCCATGAATCGCAGCATGCCAGGCCTCCCTGTCCATCACCAACTCCCGGAGTTCACTCAGACTCATGTCCATTGAGTCCATGATGCCATCCAGCCATCTCATCCTCGGTCGTCCCCTTCTCCTCCTGCACCCAATCCCTCCCAGCATCAGGGTCTTTTCCAATGAGTCAACTCTTCGCATAAGGTGGCCAAAGTACTGGAGCTTCAGTTTTAGCTGATAAATGAATAGAGATGCAACTTGAACCCAGGTGGCCTAATTTTAAGCTAGCATGCCTAATCGTACAATATCCTGCCTTTTAGTATTTGGTGCATAGTACGTCCTCCGGAAATAACCAATGAATGGGTTTTATCATAGATGCTGAAAAATATATACGTTTGCTCCCATTAAGTGCTTAGTTTACAATTTTAAAGTGATTGAATCCCTAGGAGAATTTGACTGAATGGTTTTTCTACATATGACATTTTCACATATTTTTCTACATATGACATTTTCATTTTTTTGGAACTTTACTTCCTGGTAGCCTTCAGTAAGTGGAAACTGCTAAGAACTAAGAATGAGTGAAAAATGAAAGCTTGCAGTAAAAAAAAAAAAAATGCTGCAAAGGGTGGGCTCTAAGGCTAGCAGATCATTTCTTTGGAAGAACCCCTCACTTGATTCTGCACACTTTCACGTGAATATTACCTGTCTTCGTAGCTCAAGGTAATTTGGTGATCTGGGAAGAAATCAGTGTAACATCGTGGAAGGAGTCATTGACTCGTGAATCAGACTGATCTAGAAGCAAATCCCAGCCATGAAACTGACAGGTGAAACTGTTCACCTCTCGGAGCCTCGGTCTCCTCACTGATAAAACAGTGCCAACAATAGTAATATCTACCTCACACCATTGCTACGAGAAGGAAACTAAATGGTTGGTATCAAGTGCCCAGCACATAGTAAGTCCTTGATAAATTACACCCATTATGATTGACCAGTGATAAGGTTTTCATCCCTTCTCTCAGTTTCCTCACTTATAAACTATGGATTATAAGAAAAGTCCTCCTGGGGTATTTCCCAAGTTTGTTGGACAGAGTAGTAAGATAAGAGAAATAAAAATGACTTTTAAGTGGCCAAATGCTGCTTAAGTGTAAGGCAGGATTACAGTTATTACTTCTAGAGCAGTAGGAATTATACTATTGTTAATACTTTCTACAATGAATCATTATGACTACCACTGTCATTATTACTGCTGCTACGATGGAAGAATATGATATTAGTCCTTAGGTTCCTATAATATTTCATGATAATCTTCTGGGTTAAGAGTGGCCACCCTCAGAATGAACACCTAGAGTTATGGGCTCTCTATTGAACCTGAACCAATAGCCCCTTCTTGGTACCTGAGATGAATTTAACAAGGGTCCCTTGGCACAAGGAGATATAGACATAAACTAAGTATAGAGAGGTGAGCAGTACCTGTCATAGCAGCTTCCAAGCACATGGTAATTGCACAATAGATTCTCTATCATGAAGAAGTATGAGAGGCAGCTTAAAGATGGCTGCCAAGACTCTGCCATCCAGAGTCTAATTCCTCTCCTCTTGATTCTGAGCTGGCTGTGTGACTTGTTTTGACCAACAGAGAGCAACGTGCAATTTCTAAAGCTGGGCCCTGTGAGATCCTAAGCTTTTGCCTCTGTTCTGCAACACTCCCTTTTAGAACCTAGCTGTCATGCTGGGAGAAGCCCAAGTCCCATGAAGAAGCCACATGAGGGAAAGGCAGATGCTCTGGTGATAAGCTCGAGGTGTCCAACATGTGGTTGAGCCCCTTAGATCTTCCAGACCATGTCAAGCTGCCTGATGTCTGTGGCTCCATCCAGCACTACATGGACCAGAAGAATCTCCAAGCTGAGTCCTGTCAAACCACTGAATCACTGGAGATAATAGATGGTTGCTATTTTAAGCCACTAAGGTTCAAAGGCGGTTTGTTACGCAGCAATAGCTAACTGAAACAAAGTGGGTGTTGGTGTTCCAGTGAGATGATCCTAACCCAGCTTCAAGGGGCTCGGATGGCTCCCCAAAAGAGACAGCATGTGGAAGGCATATGGGATTTGTGGATGACACAGGCATGAAAGCGTTCCGGCTCTCACACACGAGTCAACCTTCTTCTCTAAATGATGCTTTTGAGTCCAAGGCAGATAAGTGATAAGAACCAGAATTTTAAAATCTTTTCTCACCCGAATAATTGTTTCTCCTCTTTAGGGATCAGCCCCACTCCCCTGGCTCTAAATCAAAATGACAGAGTCTCCAAATTGGTTCAGGTGCTCATGCATTTATAAAAATGTCTTTTGCTGGAAAAGTCTTGGTATGTCTAATTTCTGCTCCAAGCACATTTTTATAGTTAAGCTATATTATAAATGTCGTTTAATTTACCCTGCAATGTCGGGCCGCCATTAAACCAAGAGCCAGTGATAATACGTATAAGCTCTTTTTTGGACAGTCTGATCAGGGTTTGGGAGGAGGGGATGGGGGGTGTTTAATCATCATTTATCCAAATCTGTATTCTTCTCCTTGCCTCTCTGCTGCCTTTTTTGTATTATAGCTGCTGCAGGAAGGACAAAGAAAGCCTTTCAAAGCACCTGGCCAGGTTTGGGGGGGCAAGTCTGTGCATTGGTTAGAGGTTTGAAACACAGCTGAAGGGTCAAGGGCTGAGAATCCTGTGCACTCTGGGCAGGCTCAGAGCATCGGTCTCCCTTCCATGGCACTTGGAGAGACTGCTGGGAGGGGTGGGTTGCACTGGATGGAACTCAAATGGTTCCAGATCTTACATAGGAGGCAGGAAGCAGGTGAGCCTGTCTCATGGTGGGGAGAGAGGAAGTGGGATGAATTGCGCCCCCTCTCCAGCCTTGTCTACAAGGGCTTCCTAAACAATCCTTCACTTTATCAACAGCTTTGCAAACCAGATCAGGCCATCCCCCAGCTCACAGTGGCTTCCAAGAATGGGAGAATAAATCCCCAGCACCTCTTGGCTGCCCTCCCTGCCCTGTGGTTCAGGCCTCACCACCCCCTAATGCCCTGAGCCCACTTTCCTCTCTTGTTCCCATACTCTGGCCACTAAGGCTTTTTGTTTGCTCTCTGAATGCCCCCAAACTCTGTTAACTTACCCTGGCCAAGCTCCGAGCTGGATCCTAACATATCCCTGGATCAGCCTGGGCCCAGCAAGAGCAGAAGCGGGCGAGAGGGCTGACGGCAGAGACAATTCATGCCAGGGAGGTTGGCCTGGTGCACGGCAAACCTGGGTGTGGTGCCCAGGAGGCTGGGTGCAATCGATCACCTGATCCACAGGGCACATTTATTTGGCTCATTAAAGGAGTTAACTAGATTTCCAGGAAGAGAGGAGCTGGGAGACCAGGACTGTCCCTGCGTGGGCAGGGGGAGGGGGGGAACACAGTAGATTCCCACCTCTACTCGTATGTCAGAGAGACGCAGTGGGTTCACTTAAAATCCTTCAGACACAAATAGAAATCCCAGCTCGGGGTCTTTCTAGAGCTATGTGACCTTGAGCAAGTCCCTGACCCCCTCCAAGCCTCAGTGGCAGCTGCTGTAAAGTGGGCACAATAGTCTATATAACATACACGGGTCTACGATGGGGCTTTAAATGAGATAAAGAGAGCAGAGGTCATAGGGTGTGCCTGGCAGGTAAGTGATCAGCATAATTATCATGAACAAAGGCATCATTAAAGTCCAGGTTTGGGGTCAAATAACCCGAGCACCCTTTACTGATGCTTCCGTAATCTGTAGATACAGTGGGGTCGCGCTGCCAAGGGACGAAGCAGCGGTGTGGGCCAAGTATTTATGTCTTTAAAAGCTCCCCATGGGATTTTAACTCCTATTTAAGTCCATTTTGGAAACTACTGATTGAGCCCAGGCCACTAAATTTAGAGATGCAGAAACTGAGGTCCAGAGAGGGAGAGCAACGGGCCCAAGGTCACACAGCACATCACACACACACACTCAGCTCCAGAGTACAGCTCTCTGACTCCTTGCTGGCTGGGCTTTCTGCTAGTCCACGCCAAGAAGTTACATTAGGGTTAGGGCACCTGGTTGTGTCTAAGCCCCCGAGGGCAGTGTGAGGGATCCGCTCTTGGCTTATACTCTTTAGAGGTTAGACATGCTTTGAGTCCTCAGCTCCTATTTTAAGTATACAGTGCCCTGCAAGAACGTCTCAAGTTCTTTGGAAACTCTTGATCTTGTTTATCATCACACACTGGCAAGCTGAATCTTTTCTCCGCCATGGCTGGGCCAGGCCATCCCTTTCACCCCCTTGTGCAAATAGTGAGTGAAGGCTGTAGAGGAGGCAGCCCACCAAGCACACGGGCCATTCACAGATGCCTGACGGAGCCACGAAAGAATGAATGAATGAATGTGCTGAATCAGGGAATAGATGAAAGATCACCGAGAGCAAGTTCCTTGAGGGCTGCCACTGCTGGTTTTTGTTCCAGGGCCTGGAGCGGAGCCTACCCGGTAGATACTCATTAAATATTTGCTGTCGTGGTTGAATCAAGTGAATTTCCAGCACCCCAGTGGGAAAGACAGATGTCTAAACAAAAACCAAGAATAGTACAGGCTTATTCCTCCAACAGGGGTGCCAGCCTGAGGCCTTGGCACTGGCAGAGAAAGAGAGGTGGCAGAGAGGAGGCATCAGAGAAAGGACCCCAGAAGTGGGTACAGGGTATTGGAGAGTGGGGAAGGAGCCAGCGAAAGACAGTTATCTCGGATGAATTCTGGGCCTTGTTCCAATTACAGCAAAGAGACCCAAGAAGTAGAAAAGCAAGTCACACACCAATATGGGAAGCACAGGGCCATGCTGTAAGAATTTAAATTGTATACGCTGGGACTTCCCTGGTGGTCCAGGGGTTAGATTCCGTCCTTCCACTGCAGGTGGTGGGGGTTCGATCCCTGGTTGGGGAACTAAGATCCTGCATGGTACACAGCGTAGCAAAAATAAACAAAAACAGTGGATACGCTTAAATTGAAAGCAGTGGGCCAGTTGTTTGCCAAAATACCAGTGTCAGGAAAAACCAAGGCCGAGGAACCATTTCTTATATGAAAAATAGCACTCATTTTCAATATCACTAGCCTCTCAAAGTTGTTTGTGGCCATCTGATACAATAATGGGTACTCTCTTCCACATGTGCACAAGTAAATGAGTATTTTTATTACTACTTAAAATAAAGCTACTCCAGGACCTGAAGGGGGTAATCTGTTTGTGGCCAAACCTCATTAACTGATTGTCCAAGTTTATGTTTTATGGAAATAGTGGGTATACAATTTATGTATATACACACCGTTAGGTGCGTCCATGTAATTCTCTGCAATTCAGGATGTATTTTTCCACATGCAAAAGAGAATGTGGCACCCACACAGTTGCTGTGAGTGAGATCAGTGACGTTGCTCTCAGTGTGTCCTGATGGAGGTCTCTTGTCTGTATCTATGAAGTCCGAGATGGTTCTTGAAAGTTCTCTTTGAGTGGCACATTTCTGTGTTTCATGAAAGAGCACTCACTAATATTTCTTTTTTTTTTTCTAGAAATAAGGGTAGGTGAGACCAAGGCATTTTGCTTTGTGGAGATACTAGCCAGGAACGACAGGCAGCGGCTCTGGGAATTCACGGCTCCCAGGCCTTGTCCCTTGGGAGAACCTCCCGCTTGCCTGGAAATCATCAGGTCAGCACAAGAGAGGATGGAAGAGAGAAGAAAAAACTTGCATTCTTCTGAGTTACACCTGAGTTTAAGAATGGTCAGCTGTTAAACTCTTTGAAGGCAAGATGATGTTTTATTCATCTATCTCTAGTCTGTGCCAAGTACCCGGTGCAGAGCAGAAGGTCTTGCAGGATGAGAAAGTAGGTCTTGAATGAATGAATGAATCCTAATCCACCACTCTTTAGCCAACTGAGCCTGACAACTTCCTTACCTATAATCAAATGGCTGCAATATAAAGTTCTGCTAATAATTAAGCAAAATCCTACAAATGAAGCCATAAGCAGGGATTCCCTGTTAGGGCATCAGAGGAGCTTGTTTCCTTCTCAGCCTTTCCAGAGACCTACTTTAGAAATAGGGAAGGGGCATAGTGGAGAGACAGACAGAAAAGACAGACCGCACCCGCTGTAAGCCCCTGATGGCAAGAGGGTCCGTGGAGGACCAGGCCGTGCCCACCTGGTTCCTCATCTGGGGTTCTGTGGCTGCTCTGAAGTGAGCCTTGTTCATAAAACACTGGCCAGGGGATGATGGCTTCACCCACCTGGACCCCTGCATTCTTCATAGAACCTCAATTTTATGAGATAAGATGATAAACTACCTTACATCGGGGAGCAGCATTTAGATTCGGCTATTGTAAAGTCAATACACCTCTGGGAATGAATTCCCCTAAAACATTTTATCTGTGGGGTTCAGGCAAGTGTGAATTCTGTTCCTGCTGGTAATTATATACAAGCCCCTCTTCCTCTGTTGAAAGGTCATTCATTCATTTATTCATAGCTGTATCTAAATCGAGTACATAATTTGCGTCAGGCACTGTGAGACTTCTTGATGGACAATTCTTTATTTCAAATAGATGAAAAGCTTTTTCCCACAAAGCACAAACAGCCTCCCATGGTTATGTGCCCAGAAGTGATGACACTGGGTTTCAGACTCTAGTCTCTCTGACCCTAAACTCTGAGCTCTTGGCCACTGCCCTGCACCCAGCAAGCACCAGCTGAGGGCCTGAGTGCCATGCTCAGAGGTCAGTGACACAGACTTCAGGGGTTCTTAGTCTGGAGACAGACAACCATGCCTTAGCAGGCATGCTGATACTAAGCATTTCCTGCACACTAATTAAGAAGAATTCCACTTCAGCAGTCATTCAACCAACAACTTGGCGTTTATTGAACTTCTGTTTATTGGAGATGGACTGTTGAGCAGTGGGGATTGAGAAAGAAATATGATCTATTCCCTGCCTTGGAGGACCTCATTGTCCAGGAGAGGAGAAAGGCTTCCCAATGCTTGCATCTGTGGGGAAGTGACTGATGATGGCCCATCTATGTATCCCACAACCGGAGCCCTGCTGTATCCTGACTCAAGTCCAGAATCACTCCCTGTGGAGAGCACTATTCTGCATCCTTTTGACTTTTCTGTGATAGCAACTGTAGGTCTAATGCAGGAGATGTAAGAGGTGCTGGTTTGATCCCTAAATCAGGAAGATCTGGAGGAGGGCATGGCAACCGACTCCAGTATTCTTGCCTGGAGAATTCCATGGACAGAGGAGCCTGGTGGGCTAGAGTCCACGGGGTCGCAGAGAGTGAGACACGGCTGAAGCGACTCAGCACCTGCACTGTAGGTCTGGACACATGTTTAATTAATAAGGATGACATATGTTACATATATCATGCATGTTCCTACATTACTGAGCTCCTACCATGGGGGCCAACCACTATTCTACAAGTTTTTCAGAATTAACTCTTGGCTCCTCACTACAATCCTATGATATGGGTCCTCCTGCCATGCTCACTTCACAGTTGAGGAAACTGAGACCTAGAGAAGTTAAATTACTTGCCTGAACTTACAAAACTGGCTGAACAGGAGAGGCCTGAGGCTTTTTTAAAAAACAACCACAACAAAAAGTTATTTCTAACTCCAACGCAAGTGAAAGTATGCAAATTAGCTCCAGCACATCATCTTTTATTTATGCCATAAATTAGGCAAATTTTCCTTCCAAAGCCCTGGAAAATGAGGCCTGATTCCACATATTTTGCATTCATTTCCAAGGTGGCTGGCCCCCAATTAGCTTTACAACTTGGTAACCTGCTTTAAAGAGGGGCACAGAGGTGCAGGCCTGATCAGCAGTCCAGGGAATGAGGAGTGGGAGGCGCACTGGTCCTCTCCCTGGGTGAATCACTTTATCATCTGGGGGTGCACATCCTTCCAGGGCTGCCATGTACAGTTGCATAGGGCGTGCACTGCTTGACTCCAGGGGAGGTTTCACACAAGGTGCAGTGTGAACAGCTCCTCCTGCAGCTGTGCAAGTAAGCGGTTCTCTGCACTGCATTCTCACAGTCTACCCTGTGGAGGGAGGCAGGTTCAGGTTCAGTTGCTCAGTCGTGTCCGACTCTTTGTGACCCCATGAATCGCAGCACGCCAGGCCTCCCTGTCCATCACCAACTCCCGGAGTTCACTCAGACTTGTGTCCATTGAGTCAGTGATGCCATCCAGCCATCTCATCCTCTGTTGTCCCCTTCTTCTCCTGCCCCCAATCCCTCCCAGCATCAGGGTCTTTTCCAATGAGTCAACTCTGCATGAGGTGGCCAAAGTACTGGAGTTTCAACTTCAGCATCAGTCCTTCCAAAGAAATCCCAGGGTTGATCTCCTTCAGGATAGACTGGCTGGATCTCCTTGCAGTCCAAGGGACTCTCAAGAGTCTTCTCTGACACCACAGCTCAAAAGCATCAATTCTTCGGCGCTCAGCCTTCTTCACAGTCCAGGCAGAGGAAGCACCATGCTCGCATTTGGCAGATGGAAACCAAAGCGTGAGTTGATGAGAGCGCTTCCTCCAGTATCCCATAATGACACACAAATGGCAGAGCTGGGGTCCACATCCAGGCCTCAGGCCTAACACAGGGCTGAGCTCACCAGCCTCAGAAAGTTCACCCTGAAAACAGTTCTTTTAAATGCTTCCTCCCCATTTCCGTAATGTTAAAGCTTTGGAGAGAACACAACCTTCTACAATAGCTGTGTTACTGAAACCACGCTTGGAACCACAGGTGCGAAAAAGCACATCCTGTTTTCCTACTGGCCTCCAACACTGCTGTGCTTCTAAAGGCCCGGTGTCATTCTGGAGATGGCCTTTCACGGGAATGGGCAGGGCTCCTGGGACCTGATCTTGAAGCTTCTCTTCACTTGCTACCTTAGCCTGATTTCCAAAGAGAGTGAGGATCACGTTAAATACCTGAAAGCAAGAGTGTTTGTCCCTCAGTCAGGAACCACTCCTTGTGACCCCGTGGTCTGTAGCCTGCCAGGCTCCTCTGCCCATGGGGTGCTCCAGGCAAGAATGCTAGAGTGAGTTGCCATTTCCTTCTCCAGGGGATCTTCCTGATCCAGGGATCAAACCTGAGTCTCCTGCATTGCAGGTGGATTCTTTACCCTCTGAGCTACCAATATAACCGTTTATGAGAATCCATCTCGTTGACTTCTTCCTTAGATCATTCTTTCCTAAGTTTACCCAAATGTGAAGATCGTGCATTTCCTATAAACGCTCTTCCTTGTGCCCCCGAAATCTGAGCCATTCATGGCCAAAGAATGCCTTTCTTTCTCTCTTTCTTCGTTTTCTCCTTCCTTCCTCCCCTCCTCTCTTCCTCTCACTCACCTGCTCGGCAGAACAGCTGAGAATAGAGAGAGAACCCCTGGCCCCAAGGGTCTCACTGTCCAATGAGGGGGCGGAGACAAGCCACAGACGCTCAGGACACGCTCAGGACACACTGTGACTCTCTCGAGCTCTCTGGAATGTGTTTGTCAGTGAGGCCTCAGCTTGATGAATATGGATGTGTGGCAAACGAGTTCCAGAGCCACATCTTCGCAATTAGACGGGCTGAAGAAGCAGCAATCGAGGCCAGCGGAGCAAGTGTGTGAAATGTCATTAGCAGTGATTGCTCAGCCCCAAGTGAAGACCTGAATGGTCCAGGGTTATGCCTCATGCAAGCTTATTACCCCAGCGAGCACGACTGGATCAAACACAAACAGCCAAACCTACTGCCTGAGCAGGACAAGCCATGTTCCCCTTAAGAATCTGAACCGGGAAACTCGAAGAGGCTGGGTGCTAGCGGTATGTGTAGGCTGCCAGGACCCAGTATGTCCAATGGAGCTTTCGGTCAAGATTGAAACATTCTCTCTCCGTGCCATCCAATAAGGGCAGCCGCTGGCCACACATGGCTACTGAGTGCCTGAGATATGGCTACCAGGACTGAGGCAGTCACATTCTAATTTGATTTATTTTAATGAATTCAAATCTAAAAGTAGATAGCCACACATGACTAATGGCCTCCACAGGAGGTAACACATTTGTAGAGTTTGAGCTGCTGTATCCGCTCACCACAATCTCGCCTCCAGCCCCAGGGATGATCCCTGGGGTCCTACTCGCCCAAAGCCGGCCCTGACCACGTCAGCCTCCTGTGGCCCCTCCCTGGCTCTCTCCACCCCATGCCCCACCCCTGCTGGGTTCCTCAGTCAGCCAGTCTCTACAACCCGTGGTGAGAGACAGAAAGCCCAGAATTGCACCTGGCCTGGGACCTGCATTTCTGAGCCTCCTTGGCTAGCTCTTGCTTGCCTGACTCCAGCCGTCTGCTTGGATGGTTCCACTGTGAAGCCACAATGGTCAGCGTGTCAGTGGAGGTGATGAGGGAACTGGACAGGGTGTGAGCAGAAGGGGACGCAGGCAGTGGAGGGGCAGCAGATGTACAGAGGGCGGCAGATGCCGTGAAAGAGATGGACAGAAGAGCCAGGTCCTGGAGCATCCTTGGTCCATTGTCTGAAGTGTCTTTTGAGCAAGTCTTCTTGTTCTCAAGCTATCCTGAACAAGTCTTTGATCTGTACAGCCCAAAGAAATTGTGGTTCCTCTCCTGGAAGCCAGCCCGGATCTGGGAATTTGAGAATCAGCTCAGAGCAACAACGGCAACAAAGTATCACCATCATTTCAGAGCGCCGCGCTTGTCTGAGACCACGCAGGTGGGAAGGGATGCCTGACTCCAGAGCCTGTGCTCTCTATTTCACTTCACTGCCTTGCCCAGTGGGGTTCTTGATCTTGGGCCAGTGCCTCATTTCAGCTGAACTCACCGATTTACGAGCTAAGCTTTGGCACGTGCCTACCCCCAAGCTGGAATGGGTGAGACCAGACAAAGAAACTGTCACCCAAGAGCTCAAATCCACTTTCTTCCCTCTACAACTTGTCACGAGCTCCAGCTCCCATGTATTAGACTGTATCCACCCACCTAGCTCTCATCTCCAGCCCCTGGATCATCTCTGGGATCCTAGGTGCCCAAGGCTGGCCCTGACCTCATCAGTTCTGCCTCCTGTGGCCCCTCCCTGGCTGTCTCCACCCCACACCCCTGCTGGGTTTCTCAACCAGCCAGTCTCTACAACCCTTGGTGAGCGCAAGGAGGCCCAGGAGGGGCTCCTGGCCTGGGATCTGCGTCTCTGAGCTGCCCTGGCTTGCTCTCGCTTGCTTGACTTGAGCCATCTGCTCAGATGGCACCCTTCCCAGGTGCAAGCTGGTCCACCGGTGCCTCAAGATTCAGGTGCCAAGTCAGCAGAGGAGGAGGAAGCTACAGTTTGATGTCAGCTTCTGCTAAAGCTCCTTTCATGCAGTCATTCTGCCATGGCCACATAAGATAAATATCCAACCTGAGTAATGGACGCTATTGCTTTAATAGACAGATGCTTTCATTGCCACATCTCTCTGGTCTCAGAACATACACTTGAGAAGAGCTAGGATTCTGTGGTTCTTAAAAGAGAGAGTCACTTTAGAATGGGAGTAAGGGGCTTCCCTGATGACTCAGTGGTAAAGAATCTGCCTTTACCACTGAATGCAGGAACATGGGTTCAGTCCCTGCTCTGGGAAGATGCTACATGCTGCAAAGCAACTAAACCCGTGACGTGCAAGTTGTTCAGTCGTATTTGACTCTTTGTGACCCCAAGGACTGCCTAGTCCATGGAATTCTCCAGGCCAGAATACTGGAGGGGGTAGCCTTTCCCTTCTCCAGGGGATCTTCCCAACCCAGGGATCGAACTCAGGTCTCCCACATTGCAGGTGGATCCTTTACCAGCTGAGCCACAAGGGAAACCCAGCTAAACCTGTGTGCTACAACTATTGAGCCTATTCTCCAGAGCCTGGGAGCTGCACCACTGAAGCTTGGTGTGCTCTAGAGCCTGTGCTCCACCACAAGAGAAGCCACCACAATGAGAAGCCCACACAGTCAGCTAGAGAGTAGCCCCTGTTCGCTGCAACTAGAGGGAGTCTGCACAGCAGCAAAGACCCAGCGCAGCCAAACATAAATAATTAAAAAATAAAAGAGAATGGGAGTGAGAAGGAAGGAGCCAGAGGTTCTAGTTCCAGCCCTGCCACTCACGTGCACTGGGACCTTGAGTAAGTCAGTCCCTTTTTGTCTTTGAGCCTCTTTCCTCAATAAAATGAAAACATCAGGAAGAGGATTAAGGCAGGTGGGGGAGCTTGAAGAACTGCTTCGATCTGAAGAATATTACAGACCCCAGGAAGCGTAGCTTATTAACTTCTTTTGCAGAGCCTCTCTGTACCAAGCCCCACTCCACCCTCTCCAATTCTTGAGAAGCAGGCAGAGAATAGACTATCACCCCCAAGAAAGGCCCAGTGCTGGCTCAGAGTGACAAAGCAGTTTGTTTGTTCAAGGTCACACATCTAATGAAAAGCAACAGAGTCAAACCCAGGGTGTTCTGACTCTGGAGTCTGGGTTTTCATTCACTTTGCTACTTTTTCTGTTTCAGCCAGGCATTTGCTGTTTTCACAGCTGCCAGGGATCCAAGAGAAGGCAGATTCTACAACAGCCCATGTGGTGTCCAGGAAGTTCCTAACGTGAAATGAGCTAAGGCACGGGGTAAGTCATTGCATCTGATATTCCCTTTGGAAAGAAAGGCGCCCTCAGCAAGTGTTCAATGAATGGCCCATCTCATGGCCTGTGTCCGCGCAAAGGTTGTTTTCTCCTCTTTACACAATTTCTCTCCCTCCTCATCTTCTAATTTTTCTTCCCCTCTTTTCCTCTTTGTAGAATTCTTCAGTGAGTTCACATCTATTATCTCATTGATTTTCCTCATGGCAATCCTATGAGGTAGACACTATTATCAGCCTCATTTTTCAGAGGAGGAACCAAGGTCTTTGCTGCCAAACCACAAGATGTAGGAGAAAGAGTCAGGAGTTAAATTCAGATCTCAAGATTCTATCACCTCATCACTAAGATTAAGACGAAAGGTACTTTAACAGAGTAAATGCATTTCCACTGGGTTAGATGCAGACTATGGGAGACATGGATGAGTACCATTCAGCTGAGGGTCAGACAGTAAAGACTCTGCCTGCAGTGCAGGAGGCCCAGGTTCCATCCTTGGTCAGGAAGACCCTCTGTAGAAGGCGATGGCCACCCAACTCTAGTATTCTTGCCTGAAGAATTCCATGGAGAGAGGAGCCTGGTGGGCCACAGAACATGGGGTCACAGAGAACTGGGGCATGATTGAGTGGCACACTTCCACTTCAAGAGAGATATGGATGAGAATGATTCAGCTGAAGTGTTTGAAAAGGTTATTGTCCAGTGGGAGGGAGGTGTGTAAATTGGTGACTCATTGGTGCATGAGTTACCAGCAATAGGGGAACAGAATATGTTGATGGGGGAGAGAGAAGATCATTCATAACTGGTGTAAAGAGGAGAGAGATGAGGGATGGTCTTATAGAAAAAGATAATTAGGGACTGGGTTTTGAAGGATGAATAGAAGTTCACCAAGTGAACAATACTAGCAGTAATGGCAACTTTTTATTGCGTGCTTGCTCCACACACATATCTACGTATGTGTATTCTTAATAATCTTGCAAGGGAGACGTGATCCTCCCATTCTACGAATCAGGCCAGAGTAGTTTCAGAACACTAAAGCAAATAGCTTAGATCATGCTGCTAAATCAGCCAGCTGGGGATTTCATCTGGTCCTCTCTGAACTCCTTCAGACTCCTAGGATGACAGCAGAGGCTGAAGGAAAAGCATGAGAAAAAATGAAGGGTGGCTTTACCTAGAAGCCATCAGAGCGGGGAGAGAAGGTTAGGATGAACTGTCTCTCCCCTCTATGATCTGCTGTGAGATACCTGGCACCGCCCCTGGGTTAGAAAACAGAGCGGGTAGAGAAGGTTAGGACGGACTGTCTCTCCCCTCTGGATCTGCTGTGAGATACCTGGCACTCGCCCCTGGGTTAGAAAACATCTCTCCTCCTGGAGGCCAAGCTGCCTTGATTTCTGGGTTTGCATCAGCTCTTGATGTAGCCGTTGCTATGGGATACCTATATGCTAGCATCCTAGTATTTAGAACAAACGTGTGCTTTGGAATCAACCAGTCTTGGGTTTGAATCCTGACTGCATCATTCATTTTCATGACACCTTGAGCAACTCCATCATTGTTGCCATGGCACCTGTGCCTTTCTAAGAATCAGTTTCCTCATCGGTAACATCTAGTTAGCAATATCATCTGATAGGGTTGGGAGAGGATCAACTGAGTGAATAAAGAGTAAGCACATGGATGATCCTCTGGCACAGAGTAGCCCACACTCAGTGGCAAACAAAAGTGTTGTAGTTAGTAATTCTCTTATAAAAAGCCCAGGAAGAAACACACGGGGTGTTCGGAGTCTTTCGTGCCAGCACCCACCTCCCTGAAGCTTTGCTTTTCTGGCATGCATGAAGCATCTTGCCTCCTGTATCTCATCCAGCCCCATGAAGACAGCGTCGTGTATGGGGTAGTGGTTATTGTGATCCATTTTACAGATGGGAAAACTGAGGCTCACAGCCAGGAGATGCCTGAGCCCAGGTCCTGAACTCAGAGGCTTACAAAAACCAGTCTTCTACACTGTGAGTTCTCCATGACTGGTTGAGTAGCCTGTGAACATGAGAAATTACAAACAGCCAAAATTTCAAAACCAACCAATGAACCAGCTGTATCACTCACCTTCTTTCATGAAGTCTCTTATGCTTCTTTTTTTTAAGAACTGTGAAGTGCTCGAGAAAGCTATAGTTGCTTTTGGCTTCTGTCATGTCAGTCTTTGAAGTTGGGTGAGGTGGGGTTTGGGTCCACCCAGCCTGGCTGCACACTGATGGTGAAGGAATCTGCACACATTTCACTTGGAAATGTAGCAGGACCTAGCTGGGACGGTGCTATGCCCCACAGTCAAGCTCACAAACTTGGGTACTCTAGGACTTCCTTCACGGTCCAGTGTTCAAGACTCCATGCTTCCACCTCAGGGGGCATGGGTTCGATCCCTGGTCAGGGAACTAAGATCCCACATGCTTCATGGCACAGCCAGAAAAAAAAAAGAAAAGAAAGGAACTCTACACCACAACAAATCCTATGTCTGCACCTTCCTAGCTGACAACTGTGAACTTCCAGAACGGATCGCAGCTTCTCTAAGCTTTGGTTTCCTCATCTACACAGTGCAGAGAAACGGTGATGATTAAATAAAATAACCCACTTAAGGGCTGAACATGTGTTAAGTACTCATTAGATATAAAGGCAGTGAGTTAATTGCCTACACATTCATTGCCGCCTCCCTCACTTTACCACTCACTTCAGTTTGACCAGTTTTACTCGTGTGCTTACAACATGCCAGAAACTGTGTAGCCAGAGGATAGACACACACCCCCGCCACACACACCTGACAAGTATGTATCAGCCTCTCCCAGGAGTCCGCAGAACCTGCACGTTAGCTGGGGGAACAGCAGCAAGTAAGAGGCAGTCGTGGGGGACGGGGTTCTAAAGGCTTCTGGCTCAGGCCTGCGTCTGACGCCAGATTACAGCCACTTGGTGGCTTTGTGACTTTCGACGCATTGCTTAACCTCTCTGTGCCTCTATCTCCTCGGTCAGGAAGTAAGGATAATGACCGCATCTACCTCGGAACAAACCTCCATAAACCAGTTACCACCAGGCTCGGAAGGAAATCAACACTCTGTAAATGCTGTGTTCATCACTGACACAGACCCAGTAAATTATGTCACTCGAGTCCACTGACCTCATCCCAACACGTCAGCCTTTGAACCTCTGCTAAAGGCAGCCAGTCCTCTCCCGATCCTCACCGTCACCACCAAAGGGCCTCCAAGGAACGACAGTAACCGGAAGATTATGCGAATATGCAGGTCCCCTGTTTACCCAGGGCTGCACACTGTTGCCCGTACTCAGCGTCTGGGCCTGGCTGTCTTCAGAGAGGAGTCTGTCGGTGTCATCACAGCCTCTAGTGGACAACAGCGGACACTGTGGCTAGTGGCCTTTTGTTCCAGCTCTCAGCCCCTTGGCAGTGGAGTTCAAGGGAGTGCAAGGAGGGTGGGCAGGTCCCAGGATCCTTCTGGGTTTCTCACGTGTGAGCGTGCGTGCCTGTCTGCCTCCCTACCCCACCCATTCACTCCTGTTTGCCCTGATTCCACAGGTGTGTGATGTGTTCCAAAAGCGAAGCCTTCTTCAGGATTGTCACTGCCCCATCGTAGAAATCTCCCATGCAGCTGCTGATACTCGGACCAGCTCAGATCCTGCCAGCTCAGGGAAGACTTCACCAGCTGCCTCTGGCCAGAATGAAACACACCCACCTGCAATATCTCTGCACTCAGATTTACCCCCCACCCCCAACTCCAACTCCCAAGCGCACATCACGTGGCAAGGACGCTGGTGATTTACCTGCAGGTCTTTCTTGCTAGGCTACCATTACTGGGATAGGGGCCTCATCCCATTATTCTGTCTCCAGCACCCCATGCAGGGCCGGCTGCATGCCGAGAGTGCTCGTCTGTCTGTGGCTCAGCCACTCAGTTGGGTCAGACTCTTTGCGACCATGTAGACGGTAGCCTGCTAGGCTCCTCTGTCCAGGGAAGTTTTCAGGCAAGGATATTGGTGTGGGTTGCCATTTCCTTCTCCAGGGGATCTTCCTGACCCAAGGATCCAACCCGTGTCTCCTGCATTGGCAGGTGGCTTCTTTACCACTGAGCCACCTGGGAAGCCCATATAGAAAGTGCTTAGTAGATGTCAAATGAACGGATGGATAACTGGGTTTTCCGGAAGACTCTCTCCTTAGGTTCTTTCCAACCACTGTTCTGCCATCCTCTATCTTTGGTATAATGAACTCTGCTTCCTGGTGGTAATATTGAGGTTCAAAGAGTTATAGGAAGAGTGTTTGAAAAGTCTGCACCAGGTGACGAAAATGTCTCACCTGGGGCTACTCCTTACCCTACCTCCAACAGTCTACTTGGGACTAAATTATCCGGGTGTTTATGTCAACATTTCCTTCACACCAGCCTCAAGGATCTGCTTTTGGAAGGGCAGCGTGGTCTTTGGAAAGGAGGAAAGAAAAGACAGTAAACATTACTTGAGTACCTACTGTGTGCCAGGAGCTTTACAGGTACACGTTATGAAGTCACAACAACCGTCCTTCTAGGCTGGGAACATTAATCCCCGCGCCACCGCCACCCCGCAGGTGGTGGAGTGGGGGCGCCCTTCACCTGTTGAAGAACCAACCCGTGTCTCCTGCATTGGCAGGTGGCTTCTTTACCACTGAGCCACCTGGGAAGCCCATATAGAAAGTGCTTAGTAGATGTCAAATGAACGGATGGATAACTGGGTTTTCCGGAAGACTCTCTCCTTAGGTTCTTTCCAACCACTGTTCTGCCATCCTCTATCTTTGGTATAATGAACTCTGCTTCCTGGTGGTAATATTGAGGTTCAAAGAGTTATAGGAAGAGTGTTTGAAAAGTCTGCACCAGGTGACGAAAATGTCTCACCTGGGGCTACTCCTTACCCTACCTCCAACAGTCTACTTGGGACTAAATTATCCGGGTGTTTATGTCAACATTTCCTTCACACCAGCCTCAAGGATCTGCTTTTGGAAGGGCAGCGTGGTCTTTGGAAAGGAGGAAAGAAAAGACAGTAAACATTACTTGAGTACCTACTGTGTGCCAGGAGCTTTACAGGTACACGTTATGAAGTCACAACAACCGTCCTTCTAGGCTGGGAACATTAATCCCCGCGCCACTGCCACCCCGCAGGTGGTGGAGTGGGGGCGCCCTTCACCTGTTGAAGATAACACTTGAGCAAGGAAGCTGGACCTGACCCAGGCCACTCCGACTGCAAAGCCATGTGCTTCTTTTCCAGAACTGTTTAAATCTAACTGCAGGGTCCAATCCAGTCAAACTCCTCAGAGGCGCCATGCTGTGGCCTCTTTGATGTTTTGCAACTTGGCTCCATGAAGGAAACCACAAACTGGTACAAAACAGGCAATTGGACTCTATCTTCTAATGATGCCTTCCTTGGGGCATTCCCCCTCCTTATTTTCACCTTTCTTTCCTTTTTATTCACTGCATAGGTCAAATGCCATCAGATAATTTCTCTCATGGAAACAGGAGAGCTCCATTCTACTGACCTTTGGCACTGCACACGCCTGGTGGTTCCAAAGGTCAGAATTCGCCTCGTCTGCCCTCAAACACCAACTGTAGCTTTGAGCGCCCCTAGCGGAAGTCTGTGCCATAGCATGTCGCAGAAATTGTGGACCAAACATGTGGACCAATAAATTGAGCCCTTTGGAATCACTTTCTGAGTAACAGGAATGAACTTGTGAGCAAAACTAGAAAACAAGCCATTCTGATCAGGAAAATTCCCTTTGCTATGGAAGAAGAAAGAGAGGAATGTAACATTATTTTCCTAACATCCAGCTGAGCCATATGAACACAAGAATCGTCAGGCTTTGAGGAGGTGGTCCCAGGAAGGGGCTGTTAACACTCCACAGGCCAAAAAAAGAAAAAAAGCCATTCCATCATGAAAATAGTCTGTAAGTGAATCTAGCAATGGTGTACATTAGCGACTGGAGGAAGCAGCAGTTTTGAGTCTACTAAGCCATATAGAATTTACATTATTAATTCAAGGAAAATGAAAAGAAATTAGGCTCGGCTCTGCAGTCTTAGCACGTAGTTACAATCATTCCCCATGTGCATATCTTAGACAATAAGAAGCCTCTTCAAAAACAAGTTACACTTTATACTTATTCATGCCTCACAGCAAAATGGCCCAGAGAATCACGTGACCCGCATAAGAATTTAGCAACAAGTTTCTTTCAAGTACTGTATTTACAAATCTCGTCACTGCACCAGAAACAGGACTGGCTTGCAACACTGAGTTAGATGAATGGTTTTCCAGCTGACATTAGTGGAAGTTGGGCTTCACGTTTTAAAAACAGAATGTATTGGGGGAGGTCAGTTGTTTCCAAATTCTAATTGGCTACCCTCCCTCCCTCCTTATGACTCAGAGTCTTAGAGTCAGAACCACACCGTTATTAATGAGCCTTCTGAAGTAGTACACCGGTTGACTTTAATTTGGCAATGACCTGAAGTTAATGAAAAATATATGCTGGCTAGCTATAGAGTCGAGCAGTTGGAAAAATAATATAAAATGTTTTAAAATTAAACATGCACACACATTTTGTGAGTGAAGCCAAGGGAGGAGGCAGGATATAAAATCCTTGCCTTGGATGACGATTCAATATGTACCATTAGACTTTTTTTTTTTTCTCCTGGAGGGGGATATGTTTTAGAGTGCCGTCCTCAGAGGTAGAATGACTTTAGAAAAGCCAGCCAGCAAGCTTCCCATTCTTTTTTTGTGTGTGTTAGTCACAACACAGATTCAAAAAGGGGGATGAGGGAGAGAGATCTGGACTCCGTTCAAGGCCACCAAGCCATTGTTGGAAAAGACAGCTCATTAATGAAGGGCATGCAGTGGTGGAAACGATTTATTTAAGCCAGTTCTCTTCCCCCCATTCTTCCCAAAGAAACTGTCCAGAACTGGTGTAAATTGTGAATATTACTGCCTCATAAATGGAGGGTTCTTTAATGATATGCTTTGTTAAACAAAAGGTGATGAATTATTTCCTTCGCTCTGCGCTCTGGGCTCCACGTTTACAGAGAAGGGGGTGGGGGTAAAATGCCTGATTTATGCTGAGGAGGGCACCCCAGGCTGTGGGGAAGAGTTGAAGACCCAGAAACAGTGCCCAGGAGCGCAGAGCTGTCCACGGCCTTTGGTGCTGAAAGCAGGTGTGTGCGCCAGGGGTGTTCAGATCGCCCCAGGGAGAAAGGGCGGCGTCTGTCCCCTGGTTCAGGTTCTAGACGGCCCAAACCAGACAAGGGGATCGAGATGGACAGAGTGTGCGCCCTCCGGCTTGTCTTCAGCCTGGGCAGACCCTACAGATTGCCTGCTCTTTCTCGCCCGAGTTACTGGGAACGGGGGAGTTGGATCTTTCAAGAGGGGAGTTATACCAAGGTTCCCCTCCCCTCTGGGGTCACCGAGTGGCCTGATCAAACCTGCGAACGCTCCTGGGGTTAGCTTTGAATGAGTTAGGCTCTGTACTCGTCTCGATCTCAGCTCCCTCTCCCCAACCACCCGCTACAACTTTCCCAGTGGGCGCTCAGCCGGGTGGAGGAGAGGCTGCGGCTCCAGGTCTGGGAAGGAGGAGCGACCATCCTCCCTTTTCCAACCTGCAAGCACGTGCTAGGTGAAACTAGCAAGCCCTCCCTGCTCCCCAACCCCCAATTGAAAATAGTGTTCAGAGACTGTTAAAGGGCTGTTAAAGGGAGAAAAGGACGGGGGTGGGGGAGTCGCTCAGGTTCCCGCCTGTGATCTAAGATCTCCTCTCCCGCCCTCGCGAAGTTCGGAGAGCCCGGAGCCCCCCTCCACCAGCTTCCAGGCGAAGGCCACACCCAAGTTCTGCTTCCTGACACTTGGTTGGGATCGGTCCAGGGACCCGGTCCCCCGAGGAAAGCCTAAACCGAAAGGAAGCACGGGGTCCCACAGTGGGAGGGCGCGGCCCGGGGACGACCCCCAGGCGCACTGTTTAAATCCATCGCTCAGTTGCACGGCGGGTCAGCTGCCCCTCTTCTCGTCCTCTCCCTGAAAGGGTGAGAATTATCTGGCACTCGGCCCCGGGGGTGCGGTTTGCAGAGAGCTCCGGGAATGTGGGGGATTGGAGGCGACCCCACTCCAAGGAGACTCTCTGGGACTGCAAAGGGGAGTGAGCCCCGGAGCCAGGGCGGCAGGCAGGGAACCCGCGGCCGAGGCAGGAGAGCGCCCGAGTCCTTCAGACACATCCCCGCCTCCACACTCCCAGCAACACGGCCCAAGGGGACGCTGTGCCCAGCCCCGAATGTAGGCAGCCGCCCCCTGCTCCGCAGCCCAGCCCC
>SJXQ01012371.1:37293-47962 GCA_006408695.1 Aepyceros melampus
CGGGCGGGCCCCGGGTGCCAGCCTCCTCCCGTGGCCGCCGGCCGTCGGCCCTGCAAAGTTTGACGCCGGTTCCCCTGGCGTCCTGGGGGCCGAGCGCTTCCTCTCGTTGGATGCTCCGGCAGCCCTGCGCGGGCGCGGCCAGGCTGGAGAGCGTCCGGACCATTTCCCAGATAGTGAGATGGAGGCCTCCAAGCTGAGTGCAGCCCTCAGCCTGCGCTGCAGTCTAGAGAGTCTCTTCCATGGCTCACTCTTTCGGACAAATCTGTTTCAGCTCTCTCGGTCCCAGCCAGCTCTGTTCCCTGACCGCCCTGCGTGCTTCCGAAGTGAAGTCCCCATAACCTAGAAAGTCTCCGACTCTGGGGACCTGATGAGAGCTGTCAATCTCCCGGCACGGTGCAAAGGACCGCAAAATCGTGCATCCCCGACCCGAGGGCTTCCCACACCTCGGAAGCCCAAGCTGGGACTGCAAGTTACAATGTATGCACGCTCTCATCGGGGCACCTCGCTAAGGGGGCTCCGAAGCCGCCGAGGCTTCCTCAGCTCAGTCCCTTCCCCGCGGAGCTGGCGTCCAAGGCCTTCCCGCATCCCTGTGCTCTTGACCAGCCCTGATTCTCACAACTTGTCTTTTCTCCGCAAATTGAGGTGAGGAAGAGAGACGGGCAGAGGCTTGGCTGCACCCAGGCATGCACCCACTCCTGGAAACTGTGCAGACCACCTTTGCTGACCCCCAGTCAGCCTCCCAGGGCCTTGCACCCCAGTTTAGAGGCACTCCTCTTCCCTCCCCCCATCCACCTTGCCACAGTGTGGCCGCTGTTGCAGCCTGAGCAGGCAGAGGGAGACAGATGGAGAGAAGGTTGCAGGCAGCCGTGGGGAGGGATGTGTCTCCAGCAGAGTGGAGGAGCTGGGAGTCCCTGTAAGGAAAGAGTGGGGGAGGACAGCAGGGGAGAGGGGAGCACTCTGGTCCACATTTCCCAAAGACCCTCCCCACGCAAAGCTTCCCAGTCACGCATGCCTTCGGCCCTCTTGTACAGGGTTCTCACTAGCGGCCCAGGCCTGCATCAGGTTCTGGGGGTGTGTGTGTAGAGAGTCCCCCAATAAAACCCAGTCCTTGGCTGCAAGAAGTTTCCGTTCCTGGCAGTAAAGCCAAGTGATTTTGATAAAAGGGGGAGGCTGAAGCACACGGTGCCCAGGAGCTGATTTCTCCTCTGGGGAGATGCTTTGCTGGGTTAGGCTGGGGGCTCTGGGAGGGGTGACCTTGCCTGTCCTGGTCATCACCATCCCCTCAGTGCCCACACGCGCTAGCATACAGCAGGCACCCAACAATGCTTGTCAAGTGGAAACGTAAGTGAGGACTGAAGATGGACGAAAAGGGAGAAAGCAAGGGAGGGGAAAACAAAGAGACAGACCAGCTCTACACCTGGAAGCAAGGAAACTGCTGTTTATAAGCAGCTCCTGTTTGTCAGGTGTTACAGTGATACAATTTCATAATGATCCTGATGGTGAGGTGTGACTATCCATCCGACAGGTACATTCCTGAGCCCTAGAGAGCATCATAGTCTATGCTGAAGTCACTTGGCCAGGATTCAATGCCAAGTCTGAGTCCAGAGATCAGAACCCACTGCATCTCAACAGGCTGCTTCCCAGGTATTTGATGGCTGCCTCTGTGCTGTGAGTCCATGGATGTTACCCTGGGCTTACCACTCCCCCACCCCACCCGAGCCGTGTGGCCTGTGGGATCTTAGTTCCCTGACCAGGGATGGAACCTTTGGCTCCTGCAGTGGAAATGCAGAATCTTAACCTCTAGACTGCCAGGGGATTCCCTTCAACACTTCCTTGTTACCAGGAGACCATAGTGAATAAAAGTCCACCGTAGTGAATAAAGTCATGGGGCCTCTAGAAGATTAATTGCTTGCATGCACGTGTTTTATGTGGCAGGAGTGACATCATAAACTCTTAACTCATTAAACTCATGGGCAGGGATTTACAAAGTCCTGAGAGAAGGAGACAAAGACCCCATAATCTGAAATTTGATGGTGGGAATATAAGGGGATTTTCTAACAGCAATATCAACCTTCCCCCCCCCCAACCCCCAAGAAGTAATACCATGATAGGAAATGAATTCTGCAAGGAACCAGAGCAACTTGCAGAAGAAAAACTTCCATAGCACAATTTCAATACCCGTTTCACAGATGAGGAAACTGAGGCTCAGGAAGGCGAAATGACTTCCTCAATATCTGTACTTGGTCTACCTTTGTCCAAGCTTCTGCTCTGTTGCCCTAGGGCACTTCTGGACTGGATTCTGGTGTCGGAGTGGACTTCCCCACTCCCCACTGCTGCTGAGGGAGAGAATCCCAGACTTTCTGCAGACCAGATGATATGTGCTTACAACGCTGGCTACTTTATACGTTGCCACATGATAAATCAGCTCTTAGGCAGCTAAAATTGGTCCAGTGGAAACAAAATGTTAGATTTTAGCCTCATCTCTTCCTGCTGGGTAAGAAGGGCAAGTTATGTAACCTCTCTGAGCCTTACTTTCTTCTTCTGAAGAGTGGGGATAAAAATGACACTTAACCATCCAGGGTAATTGAGATAAATGGATAATAACATCACTGTGACACAAGAGCATGTATCTTAATAGGTTCCAGGGAGCATCCCTGAACCATAAGCTAGCACAGACCATAAGGGAAACGCTTAAGTTCATTCTCAAGTGTTTGGTGTTCTGAGCGAGAAGAGTACTGGGATAGGAGTCTTAAGTTCTGGTCTCTTTTCTGCTGACATGCTGTGTGATCTTAGGTGAGTCACCAGACTCTCTGGGACTCTGTTTCCTTATCCACACACCCACCTATCTGTCCATCTATCCACCCATCTATTCATCCACTCACTGACCCACCGGCCCATCCGTCTATCTATCCCATCTATCTGCAAGGATTGCTTGAGCATCTACCATTTACTGGGTGGTTGTGCTAAGCCACTTCAGTCGTGTCCAACTCTTTGCAACCCCGTGGATTGTAGCCCGGACAGAGGAGCCTGTCCATGGGATTCTCCAGGCCAGAGCACTGGCGTGGGTTGCCGTGCCCTCCTCCAGGGCATCTTCTTGACTCAGGGATTGAACCCAGGTCTCTTACCTCTCCTGCACTGGCAGGCGGGTTCTTTACCACCAGCGCCGCCTGGGAAGCCCATCAGGTCACTAGCTGCCAAAGGCTGTGCAAAGTGCTGCGGCTACAGCAGACTCTCTCTCTTGCTCTCTAGAGCCGGTATTGTGACGTCAGGCAACCTGAGTGCCCCAGTTCTTTCCAAGGTTAACGTTCTATACCAGGGGAAGCAGAGTGGTTAAAAAATGGGCTTTGAAACCTGACAGACCTGAACTTGAATTGGAATTCTTTCTCACCTCCTAACAGCCGTGTGCCCTTGAGCAACTATCTTAACGTCTCTGAAACTGTTTCAATGAAAGGTTGCCATTTAAGATGAAATGAAATGATCATTATCAAGCCCTTGGGATAATGCACATAGTATGTAGTCAACCCTTCATCCATCTGTCCTTCTATCCATCCATCTAGCCATCATTTCAACAAATATTTTTTGAGCACTTCCTATGTGCCAGATACGCCTTTAGACCCCAGGGATGCAGAGATGCACAAAGTCCTGATCTTTGGAGCTTACCTTGTCAGGTGAGGGATAGATGGTAAACCCTTAATAAGAATTTCAGAAAGTCTAAGTTCTGTGAGGAAGAGAAAACAGCATGAGTTGAGAGTAAAGGAGGCACATTCCTTCCCCGGGGTCAGGAGATGTTTAAGCTGAGGAGTGAATGTTGTGGGAAAGGTACCCAGTGAAGATTTGGGGAAGAGCATGTTCTAAGTAGGGGACACAGCAAGTGCAAGGCTCTGAGATGGAAAGGGGGCTGTTGTAATGCATGCTGCTGCTGCTGCTGCTGCTGCTGCGTCTCTTCAGTAGTGTCCGACTCTGTCCGACCCCATAGATGGCAGCCCACCAGGCTCCCCCGTCCCTGGGATTCTCCAGGCAAGAACACTGGAGTGGGTCGCCATGTCCTTCTCCAATGCATGAAAGTGAAGTCGTTCAGTCGTGTCCGACTCTGTGTGACCCCATAGACGGCAGCTCACCAGGCTTCCCCGTCCCTGGGATTCTCCAGGCAAGAACACTGGAGTGGGTCACCATGTCCTTCTCCAATGCATGAAAGTGAAGAGTAAAAGTGAAGTCGCTCAGTCGTGTCTGACTCTTAGCGACCCCGTGGACTGCAGCCTACCGGGCTCCTCCACCCATGGATTTTCTAGCCATTGTAATAAATGCTAGACATTGTCATCATAATTCTCTGGTGCCATTTTTCTGTCTACGGGGAACACAATTAACCAGGGGATTGACTCAGAGTGCTACAGGAAGTCTATACTCAGCAATTACTCTCGCTGTCAACATACAATATAGTAAGTGTCCGTTTTTATTCACAGACCCACCCTGCCCAAACCCAGCATCAGTTTCTCCCCCAGGAACATCTGGTATTGGAAAAGTCTTTATCACTGGAGGAAAAAAAAAAAGAGAAAAAAAATCTGTTGTCTTGGAGTCAAAATAGGATATGAAAGAGACATCTTGAAAAAGATGGAGTAAAAAGAATAAAAAGAATTCCCAGCAAGAGTCTAGTCCAGGAGACAAATCCAGCCTGGGTCACTGATGGGCAGGCAGAGCATCGAACCAGCATCTCTTGTGTTTTCAACCTGGGCTGCTGAAGCTATGCAGCCCCCATGCAGGGAGCCCCGTGGCCATCACGTCACCGGTCAGATGCTAACAAGGGAACGGTGACCAACTGCAGCACAGGCACCCCAGCAATTATGCCTCTTTGGTTTCCGTGGAAATGCTCCTCTCCGTCTCCTGCCCTGGCTCTTGAGAAATGCCGGCTGCCCGGCAGAGATTCGACCGCGAGACAATGCCTTTGTTTTCAAACTGAAAGTTTACAGAATACAGAGCGAGCCTGCAAGATGGATTTGCGTTCTCCAGAGGCTTGTCTGGGCAGACAAGATGGGAACCCAAAGCTCTGTCAGACACAGGGAAGAGACTGAAGGAGAGGGACAGATGCACAGGCTGTCAAGGGACCCCCATGGTCCGGCTCCTACAAACCCAGCTGGGAGGTTTTCCTGGGTTCAGGTTTTTGAGTCGCAAAGATGAGGGAAAAAAGTCAGTTAAAGATGCCGTGGCACTATGAATTGTGACATGTAACATTTTTCAGACCATAAGGAACAGCTTATATCTGCATACAAGGACAGACCTGGGGCTATTCTAAACACGTTCATATATGTGACCCTAGGAGCACTTCTGTCCCTTAGAATCAGTTGGTGTGAAATGCCTGAGTTTGAGGGAGTTGGTATTCCCTCCAATATGTGTCACCTCTGAACTTCAAGCTCCTTATCTGTAGAAAGCGAGGGATATTAGTAATGGCTTCCTAGGGCTTTTATAATGGTAAGACAGGATCTGTGTTCAGTGCTGAATCAAGTATCCATGCTGTCGCAGGTGCCCACGAAACAGGAGGAATTATAATAACGTATTCTGCAAATTGTAGTAAGATCCCCCTGGAGAAGCAAGCGGCAATCCCCTCCAGTATTCTTGCCTGGAGAATCCCTTGGATAGAGGAGCCTGGCGGGCTACAGTTCATGGGGTCGCAAAGAGTCAGACATGACTGAGCGACTAACACCTTTTTTTTTTTCCATACAGATTGTAAGTGAAAAGACAGCCAAGATGCCATAAAAAGCTCTTCTCCAGTAGGGTTTATTAAATGTATTTATGTATGCTTAGAACCAGAGGAAAGTCCAGCTGGGGTTAAGGGTCTGGAATCAATAACACTCCCAAGCCCGTCGGGGACTTAGCCAATCTGATTCATGTTCCACGTGACTTGTCTCACTTGAAATTAACCAGGGCAGTGCTGCTCTGTTCATTTTATTTTTTAACTTCGGCTTTTCGGTTGCACTGCATACACGTAGGATCTTAGTTCCCTGACTGGGAACTGAACCCACGGCCCCTGCGGTGGAAGTGCGGGGTCCTAACCGCTGGACAGCCGAGAAGCATCTTCCAGCCCGCTGCCTTCCTCTCCCACCTTGCCACTCTCTTCAGGATGGAGTATTGAAATACCAGGCTGTGTCAGGTCCCACCTGACGCATATCCTGACCTTTCTTTCCCAAAACCAGCCTCTGTTCCCAGAAGGACAGGAGGATGAGGAGAAGAGGACTAGGGTCTGGTGACCCTCTGAGACTGTGTCTTTTCATTACCCTACACTGCTCCCCAGAAGGAAGCAGCACTCGGCATCACAAGAACAGAGATCAAGGATCTTTCTTCAGAGGTCATGGATGGACTTGAGTTCAGGAGCCCAAGGGAGAGCAGAAGGAAGCTGGAGAGCCCAGAGCCTGCCCCTGACTCCTGTGTGATGTCTGTAAGTTCCATGCCCTCTCTGATCCTTCATTCACCCATAGGAAAAAGGAGAGTAATGAGGGATGTCTTAAAGCCCTCCCAGGTCTGGAGTGCCATCAATCTATGGTAATAACTTCCACATCCAAGAGATGATGGGCTGCAGATAACCCAGAGAGAATAAAAGAGGACGTTTTAAGGCACTTGCCTTAGTGTTTACCATTCAATATCTCATTTAATCCTTATACCCACCTTAGGAGGTTGAATCATAGTAACCCTAGCTCTTGGTGGTGGTGGTGTTTTAGTTGCTCAGTTCAGTTCAGCCACTCAGTCGTGTCTGACTCTTTGCAACCCCATGTACTGCAGCACGCCAGGCCTCCCTGTCCATCACCAACTCCCAGAGTTTACTCAAACTCATGTCCATTGAGTCGATGATGTCATCCAACCATCTCATCCTCTGTCATTCCCTACTCCTCCCGCCCTCAATCTTTCCCAGCATCAGGGTCTTTTCAAATGAGTCAGTTCTTCACATCAGATGGCCAAAGTATTGAAGTTTCAGCTTCAGCATCAGTCCTTCCAATGAACACTCAGGACTGATCTCCTTTAGGATTGACTGGTTGGATTTCCTTGCAGTTCAAGGGACTCTCAAGAGTCTTCTCCAACACCACAGTTCAAAAGCATCAATTCTTCGGTGCTCAGCCTTCTTTATAGTCCAACTCTCACATCCACACATGACTACTGGAAAAACCATAGCCTTGACTAGATGGACCTTTGTTGACAAAGTAATGTCTCTGCTTTTTAATATACTGTCTAGTTTGGTCATAGCTTTCCTTCCAAAGAGTAAGTGTCTTTTAATTTCATGGCTGCAGTCACCAACTGCAGGGATTTTGGAGCCCAGAAAAAGAAAGTCAGCCACTGTTTCCACTGTTTCCCCATCTATTTGCATGAAGTGATGGGACCAGATGCCATGATCTTAGTTTTCTGAATGTTGAGCTTTAAGCCAACCTTTTCACTCTCCTCTTTCACTTTCATCAAGAGGCTCTTTAGTTCTTCTTCACCTTCTGCCATAAGGATGGTGTCATCTGCATTATCTGAGGTTATTGATATTTCTCCCTGCAATCTTGATTCCAGCTTGTGCTTCATCCAGCCGAGTATTTCTCATGATATACTCTGCATATAAGTTAAATAAGCAGGGTGACAATATATAGCCTTGATGTACTCCTTTTCTGTTGCTCAGTTGTGTCCAACTCTGCAACCCCATGAACTGTATAGACCACCATGCTCCTCTGTCCATGGAATTCTCCAGGCAAAAACATTGGAGCGGGTAGCCATTTCCTTTTCCAGGGGATATTCCTGACCAGGGATCAAACCAGGGGCTCCTGCATTGGCAGGCGGATTTTTTTTACCACTGAGCCACCAGGGAAGCCCAACCCAAACTCCTGCCCTAGCCTGGAGGGTCCAGATCTGGCCCCTTGACCTTCTCTGACCTCTTCCTTCTCTTTTAAAAAAAGACATTTGCTTGATTATTTGGCTGCACCAGGTCTTAGTTGCTGCATGTGGGATCTAAGTTACCTGACCAGGGATTGAACCCCAGCCCGCTGCATCGGGAGCGTGGAGTCTTAGTCACTAGTCTCTCTGACCTTTTCCTGTGCTTCTCTTTATGAAGGTCCAGCTGCCAACAGTCAAAACCTAGGTTTGTCTCTTATTCTTTGTGCTTGCTCTTCCCTGCTTGGAAGTTCTTCTCCTGTCAGGTACACAAGTGGCTCATTCTCACCCTGCAGGCAGCTAGCATGCCACCTCCTCAGAGGGAATGTCCTTGGTTTTAAATCCTTTTAGCAAGTGTCACTCTCCAAAGTCATCTTTCTTATTTCCAGAAGTGTTTCTAGGCATACTATCTATGTTCTTCTCCTAGATTCTAAGCTCCATGAACGGAAGAATTCTTTTCAGCATAAAGCACAAAAGAGGTTTCAATGAAATCTTGTTCAGTACTGGCTGATTGACTGACTGAATGAATGAATTTCCACATTGTAGATGAGTAAACAGTGGCAAGGAGATCAAACCAGTCCATCCTAAAGGAAATAAACCCTGAATATTCATTGGAAGAACTGATGCTGAAGCTGAAGCTCCAATACTTTGGCCACCTGATGCAAAGAGCCGATTCATTGGAAAAGACCCTGAGCTGGGAAAGATTGAGGGCAGGAGAAGGGGACGACAGAGGATGAAATGGTTGGCTGGCATCACTGACTCATGGACATGAATTTGAGCAAACTCCAGAAAGTAGTGGAGGACAGGGAAGCCTGGCATGCTGCAGTCCATGGGGTCGCGAAGAGTTGCTAAGTTCACAACTTAGCAAGTGAACAGCAACAAACAGAGGCTCAGTTGGGTGATGACATTTGCCAGCAGTCACCAATCAGTAACGGAATGGGGACTTGAACCCAGGGCTCTCTGACCTCTGGCTCGAGCTTCTAACCACTTGACCACACTGCCGAGGAACAGGGTATACCTCCCGGCAGTAAGAGTCTAAACCAGCAGGAGTTCCCAGCCGGAGACATGATCTAAGTGCCACTGTCTGAATGTCTGTGAGCATTTCTAGTTGTTTCAAGGAAAGGCGACATCAGTGGCCCCATTAAAGCCTGCTGTTCCCCATCCCATCCCTGCCATCCCCACGTATTAAAATAATGGCGTAAGAAATAAACAGCCTTTATGGACAATTTTATACAAATGGCAGGCACTGTTTGTTTCTCTTACCGTTGCCATGGCAGTGATGGTCTCGGGATAACTTCCTGTTTCTACATGATGGAAGGGAATGGAAGAAAATTGCTTGGGGAAAATTTGCCAAACAAAGGCTGTTTCCTTTTTCTCATGCCCCACCCCCTGGCACTCCACGGCAGCTGCACTGTGAATACCTATGCCCAGGGCCAAGGCTGCCTCTTAGCCTATAGCCTGCCGTGGCTCCCTAGTGCCATAAGGTGAAGGCCAGGAGTCTCGCTCGGCTGTAAGGTGTCTACTGCCTGGCTTCCTCTCCTGCGCTTTGTCTTCCTGTCTGTAGCAACCCCCTCCTCATTTTGCCCCCTCCCCTTGATGCATCACGCCCCGTGCAGTTCCAGCCCCTGGGCAACCCGTCTGTCCCCCATGTCTCTGCCGGCCCAGCTGTTACTCGAGCCACGGGTTTCATGTGGTCCCGTAACCTCTCTTCTCTCCTCCTATGCCCCAATCTGGGTGAGATATTTTTCCTTCCAGTTTTTCCCACAGTCCCCTCAAGCATGGCAGGATACGGTCACCCAGACATCAGCCTATTGGCGGGCAGGAATAGTGCCCGATCCTAACAGTGTGCCAGGAACACAGTAGATGCTCAATAAATGCTTGTCGATCCAAATCAGAAAAAGAAAAATCAGCCTGTCTGAGAGGCTGCCTACAGGCGTGTTGTCTGAGTGTACCTCATTCTTTGGGAATAAATGTGTGTCGGCGGGGGCGGGGGGCGGTTAAATCAACACCCTGAGACAAAGCGGTGCTTCTCAACCTCGGCTGCAACTTGGAAGCCCCTGGGAGCTTCTGAGGAATTCTGATGCCCAGGCTGCCTCCTAAGTGAATCACAGAGACTCTCTCTGGGAGAAAACCCGGGGCATCTGTGTTCTTCAAGGCTTCCAGGGGACCCAGTGGGCAGTCAGGGTGAGAGCCACCAGGCTCACGGTTCCCATTCAGACTCCCTAAAGCAGCTCTGGGTGAAAGTGTGGGACCAGGGTCTCCTGCAGGCTGAGTGCAAGGACCCAGACCCGGGACCGAGCCGAGATCCCCACGCTGGCTGCACGGCAGATGCCTTCCACGCAGCACGCCAGAACCCTCTCTCTAACCTGTACGGCTGACATCATGATACTGAGACTCAGAAAGATGTGAGATTGCCCACGTCCCCATGTCCAGGCAATGGCAGAGAAAGGATTTGCACCCAGTGCCCAGAACCTGTGCCCTTGAGCATTTCTCTAATGCAGGCAGGGTGGGCAGCAGGAAGGATTGCAGATGTCAGAGGTACCCTGGCCACCCAGGACCCACCCCCTGCAGAGGAGTGCCCTCTGCCTCTTGCTGGCTCAGGCAGCGCCTTCCCCTCTCTGTCCATGCCCTGCTTTCTATTCTCCGCCTTCTCCCTCCCTCTCTCTTTCTCTGTGTGCCTGTGTCTGTCTGTGTCTCTCTCCCTCCCTGCTTCCTTCCTTCTGTCTCTCTCCCTTTCTTCCCCACCCCCAGTTCTTCTGGAGCGGTGGCTGGGAGCAGCAGA
>SJXQ01012372.1:0-31841 GCA_006408695.1 Aepyceros melampus
CACACTGAACGTGTGCCAATTAACACACTACCAACAGGGGTATGTTTGCAGAAACCAGCACCTGTGGCCAGCCGTTTGCTATGTGAGTGAATATTGAAACACTCGCGTTTGAGTCAATATCAACACTTTTTTTGCACTTAATGTATTTATTGGAAACTTTGTACATGTCTTATTTAAGGCATTCTGATAGTAGAGGTGATGGAATTCAAGTTGAGCTATTTCAAATCCTAAAAGATGATGCTGTGAAAGTGCTTCACTCAGTATGCTGACAAATTTGGAAAATTCAGCAGTGGCCACAGGACTGGAAAAGGTGTTTTCATTCCAATCCCAAAGAAAGGCAATGCCAAACAATGTTCAAACTACCGCACAATTTCACTCATCACACACACTAGCAAAGTAATGCTCAAAATTCTCCAGGCCAGGCTTCAACAGTACATGAACGGTGAATGTCCATATGTTCAAGCCGGATTAGAAAAGGCAGAAGAACCAGAGATCAAATTGCCAACATCCACTGGATCATAGAAAAAGCAAGAGAATTCCAGATAAACATCTACTTCTGCTTTATTGATTACACCAAAGCCTTTGACTGTGTAGATCGCAGCAAGCTGTGGAAAATTCTGAAAGAGATGGTAATACCAGACCACCTTACCTGCTTCCAGAGAAATCTGTATGCAGGTCAAGAAGCAACAGTTAGAACCAGACATGGAGCAACAGACTGGTTCCAAATTGGGAAAGGAGTACGTCAAGGCTGTATATTGTCACCCTGCTTATTTAACTTATATGCAGAGTACATTATGTGAAATGCCAGGCTGGATGAAGCACAAGCTGGAATCAAGCTGGCCAGGAGAAATATCAATAACCTCAGATATGCAGATGATGTCACCCTTATAGCAGAAAGTGAAGAGGAACTAAAAAGCCTCTTGATGAAAGTGAAAGAGGAGAGTAAAAAAGTTGGCTTAAAACTCCACATTCAGAAAACTAAGATCATGGCATCTGGTCCCATCACTTCATGGGAAATAGAGAAACAATGGAACAGTGACAGACTATTTTTCTGGACTCCAAAATCACTGTAGATGGTGACTGCAGCCATGAGATTAAAAGATGCTTGCTCCTTGGAAGAAAAGCTATGACCAACCTAGACAGCATGTTAAAAAGCATAGACATTGCTTTGCTGACAAAGGTCCATCTAGTCAAAGCTATAGTTTTTCCAGTAGTCATGTATGGATGTGAGAGTTGGACTATAAAGAAAGCTGAGCGCCAAAGAATTGATGCTTTTGAACTGTGGAGTTGGAGAAGACTCTTGAAAGTCCCTTGGACTGTAAGGAGATCCAACCAGTCCATCCTAAAGGAAATCAGTCCTGAATATTTATTGGAATGATTCATGCTGAAGCTCCAATTCTTTGGCCACCAGATGCAAAGAACTGACTCGTTGGAAAAGACCCTGATGCTGGGAAAGATTGAAGGCAAGGAGAGAAGGGGATGATAGAGGATGGGTGGTTGGATGGCATCACCGACTCAATGGACATGAGTTTGAGTAAGCTCCAGGAATAGGTGTTGGACATGGAAGCTGCAGTCCATGGGGTTGCAAAGAGTCAGACACGATTGAGAGACTGAAATAAACTGAATATTTTGTGTGTGTGATAGATACTATAGGAGGCACCTCTGTGCAAGAACAGAACACGTATTACAGACACCCTGGGCTTCACTGTGCTTCCCCCTAGAAGAGCAGACCTTATACTTTCTGGAGACAGAATCTTTTTAGTCCTTTAGGTATTATTTCCTCTAGAATACATTCTTTTATTTTACCTGATTTTGGCAAGGTAGATCTTTGTGGGGGGCTCCTTTAGAAATAAGAAATTTTGTAATGCATCATTTTTGAAAGTTTTATGGTAGTAGACTTGTATTTATAATAGACACAAATTTGGACCAAAACTCTAACGGAGCAAAATGTGAATAATAACAAAAACCATAAGTTATATAATGAATTCTTGATCAATCTTTTAAGCTCTAGTATCTGCTGTTAATTGTATCACGCTCTAAATAAATACTGGTACATCTCCGGTCAATAACACTCATGTAACAAAAGATATATTTATACATCTCTGGTCAATGATGTGTTAAGTTTGCCGTCTTACATGGGCATAGTTCATGATGCCCAAAACAATTACAACAGTAACATCAAAGACGACTGCAATGTAATAATATAAAAGTTTGAAATATTTAAGAATACAAAATGTGGCATAGACATAAGTGAGAAAATGCTGTTGGAAAAATGGCTCCAACAGACTTGCTCAATGCAGGGCTGTCATAAGCCTTTAATTTATTAAAGAAAAAAATGCAATATTTGTGAAGTTCAATAAAGCAAAGCACAATAAAGCAAAGTAAACCTATAATAGAAAGTAGTCCAAATGCTTCTCAAGTTCACATGATCAGAGATAATCTTTAGTAAATAAAAGCTTGTTGAAGTTTGTTGGGTTAACTAAAATACGTGCTCTGGATTATTATCATTAAAATATGCAAACGTACAACTTCATTCTCCTTGTTTTACTGGTCAAATAAGTTCATGTTATCTCCGTCACAAAGTTTTTCAGCAAGAAAAAAAAATCTTAGGGGGTGATGGATGACTTGCCCAATGTCTTACAAAGCTTTTGTGGGTAGTGTAAACATAATTATTGAGAACAAATGAGTCAAATTGATGTAAATGGGATAACAGGTTTTAGGTAACTTGTAAAATAGTTTCCTCAAAACTCTCTGGTAATCTGAAACTCAAGTTTTGCTAAGTTAAATTATGGATAGTCATTAAATAGCTAGATAATTTCCAAATAAGGTAAAATACTGAAACACTAGTTTACTGAATACAGGTTTATCTCCTTTGGGCTTTTACAGACCAACTAAAGATTTTGGGGTCTATTAGTAAACTTAAATATTTACTATTAGAACACATGTTTCAAGAAATTTTAAAAACTGTCAAGCCACAAGCTGCTAACATAAGACTTTATAGTTTTTTACTATTTGATTTTCACTAAAATTAAGTATTTTAGGGTTAAACATTATAATTAAAGCTATTAGAAAGAGTAAGGGGAAATATCTCTGGATGCAAGGATAGTAGGATATGTGATTTGACAATGGTAGGTATGAAGAATAGAGATGTATTTTTGTTGAGGAAAAAGAAGGCAATTTTGTGCTAAATCCAGAGTGGTTATTTCAGAATGGAAAGAAGGAATAAACAGAAAACAACTGTAGAAAGTTTGTGGGAAAAAGTGTCTTGGGAGCTGAATTTTATGCGTGGTTAAGCTATCCATGATCAGAATGAATTTATTTAAGTAAAAAAGAGTTTTAGTAAAAATTAAAATTGCTTTTTCTTAAAAGGCAAAGTTCTTTTGCACTATTGGTCTATTTCTGGTAAGCAGCTGTGAAAGGGTCTTCAAAATAAATTCCTGTGATTCCCATTATCTTTATTAGTCTTTGATTACTTGAGTAATTCTGAGTCTTCTCTACTAAAAGAGACATTTTAAACAATTATGCAACTTTCTTTTTTAATTTATTTGAATTGGAGGCTAATTACTTTACAATATTGGAATGGTTTTTGCCATACATTGACATGAATCAGCCGTGGGTGTACATGTGTCCCCCATCTCCTCCCTCAGGGTCACTCCAGTGAACCAGCCCTGAACACCTTGTCTCATGCATCAAACCTGGACAGGCAATCTATTTCACATATGGTAATAAACATGTTTCAATGCTATTCTCTCAAATCATCTCGCCTTCTCCCAGAGTCCAACAGTCTGTTCTTTACATCTGTGTCTCTTTTGCTGTCTCGCATATAGGGTCATCATTACCATCTTTCTAACAATTACGCAACTTTCTATATTTACCTGCAAAGTCTTTATCCCCTTGTTTGAATGGATAACTGTTACTTCACAGTGAACTACGATCTTATTTGACCAAGTATTTTTAAACTTTTTGGTGTTTTTGACAAACTTCTCCCAAATCAAATTCTAAATGTAATCTTTTGGACCTCAAACCAACTTTGAGATTTTCCAGAGAGCCCCTGGAACATTTCAAAAGATTTGTTTTCTCTCCTTAGAAAAAGAGAGATGTTAAACTAACTAGCCTTATCTGATACATTAAATTGCATAGGAAGGCCTATCACATAAAAGGTAATAAGGAGATCCAACCAGTCCACTCTAAAGGAGATTAGTCCTGGGTGTTCTTTGGAAGGAATGATGCTAAAGCTGAAACTCCAGTACTTTGGCCACCTCATGCGAAGAGCTGACTCATTGGAAAAGACTCTGATGCTGGGAGGGATTGGGGGCAGGAAGAGAAGGAGATGACAGAGGATGAGATGGCTGGATGGCATCACTGACTCGATGGATGTGAGTCTGAGTGAACTCCGGGAGTTGGTGATGGACAGGGAGGCCTGGTGTGCTGCGATTCATGGGGTCGCAAAGAGTTGGACACGACTGAGCAACTGAACTGAACTGAAGCTTCCTTTAGCTTGTATTTCTATAGACATATAAGTATTCTCAAAATTCATATGTCCTGGGATAATGTAATCGCCATACTTCCAGTTACCATCTTAAAGTGCTTATCACAGAATAACTATTTCCTTATCAGATGAACTCTTAATCATATCTTTAACTATAGTCACTTGTAAGTCTGTCATTTACAGAGAGTTACTGTTTTACTCAGATGCTTTTGCAAAAGTATCTCTTCAAAAGTGCTTCATCTTTAAAGAAATTCATGGAAAGGACTCTGACAAATACAGGCTAGCGATAACTTCGGTTCACACAACCCAACTGGGTAAACATTTCCAGAACTAATGAAAAACTGCATTCAAGTAGAACAAGAATTAATAACATGAGACTGAATGAACTGAGGAGGATGATTAGAATTTCTTGTTTGAAACATTGCTGTTATCCTAATATTTTGTTTTTCCAGATTTGAGATTGCTGTTTGCGGTAACATGACTTACAACAATGAGGTAAAGTATACCATTGTAAACAAAGATGAAATGTTTTCTCTGATTCTTCCAGAACCCTTAAACTCTCGAGTATTCTTTTTAAAGCAAAATAGCTATTTTACATAAGTTTAGTGAGAATTTGTCGTTGAAACAGGGCACGATTGATTACATTGGTATTATTAGCAAGGCATTGACTGTAAGAGTATATATGAGAGAGATGTGTATAGACTCAGATATGACCAGACAGCTGAAAATAACTAAGATTCACTTTGGGGAGTCTATAAAGTCCTTTGGAAAAACTGGACTGGTACCAAGATTCCTGGGAACTAAACAGGCGAGTAAAAAAGGTAATTTCCTGGTAGGTCCATAGGACTCCAGGATATTTTTTTAGACCTCAATAAGAGAGGAACTCACCCAAAGTTACAGGTATTGCAGGTAAAATTGGATTGTGAGATTCTGGCTACCTGGCTTCAGAGGCTTAAGAGTTCAACCTGAGGTTCCTTTATAGGAAACAGCTTTTAAAAGAGTATAAATGGCCCAGCACTATTCTTGCTGCACTTATGTAATTAATCAGGCCAAGTTTAATGCAAACAAATTGGGTTTACTGTTAATGCTCTTGGTGAAGAGAACAGTGGTTACAGAGAAGAAAACTGTATTTCTGTATATATCAGAGTCTAATCCTGGGAAGTGCTTTGAGAGACTTTGTAATATCCCTTAACCTGGAGTGGATCTCTTGAATACTTCCAGTTCCCTCAATTGACTGGTTATGACTCTCCAAACTACTGTTTCCAATTTCCTCCCACCCTTCTGATTTGGAATCCCAAAGAACAAGAACTGTGCTTGTGTCTCCTGGCAAGGGACTATCCCAGATCTTCCTCACTAACCAGATGGGAGCCAAACTGCAGGGACTTGAACCTTGGGTGTACATCTCACCTGATACTGGGTCCTGTCCACCCACTCAAGACCTCAGAATTGAATAGACTGGGAAGAGAAGTAGCCAGTGTCGAGGTACATTACTGGGTAGCCAAGCACGCAACCCTCTCTTCTTCAGCACCTTCCTTGACTCTGGCCTTGACTTGGAAAGAGAATACCATCCCCTGTATCTCCCAAGCTATTGCTTGAGTGTGGGGGTGGAATCCTTCAGATCGCTGGATTTCTCATCAGAAACTCTGATCTGTCCATGATGTTAGAAAGCTCTGGTCTGTTTCCCTCCATCTAACCACCACAAATTTGGGGAACTTTCTATTCAGGCTCTACACAAATAAGGAGACACATAGCAAGAGTAACCTCCCGCTTCCTTTGGCAGGAGGCTGTCACTAGTCAAGACAGCCTGTGGCACCTGGATTAACGTGTCTGTGGAAGCTGAAATTCAGTTACAGGAGAACGCTGAACAACACACTTGGGTTGAAAAGGTGACTCTTTCAATGGGGTCATTTTTGTTTTTTCTTCATTAGTTTGGCAGCACTCCAACTATTGGGAATTATCCTACTTTACATAGTCACAAGAGTCTCCCTGGAATGCTGTGTTCTTTCAAAGGCTTTAAATTCCTGTTTGTAGGCACTGACCCTCAGGTGAAAGATCTCCCTCAATGTGGAGTTTCCAGAAAGGAAGAGGATGCCTGACTTAAAAATGGTGACCCGAACCCTGTGGCCCGTGAATAGCACACAAAGGATCACCAAAAACCATGGGAACTTCAGGACGGCAACTGGGAATAGTGCTAATACCTTAAATTTTGATCACATCTTCCAGTTAAGCTGATGGTCTGGTCAAAAGGGGAGGGGGGTGATTGTTGATAAAATAGTCCCCAAATGGAATTACTCATGCTAAGCCCACATCTCTAAATGGAGACTTAACATCTTAACCTACCTGCAATTCTAACCTTCCCCAGTCTAGAACTTCCTGATCAGCACTTGTGAGGAAGTGACCTTGCCTGAAACACTGTTCTTTCCTTGTCCCCACTTTCTGCCCATAAAAGTCTTCCATTTCATACAGGTCCTCAGTGCTCCTTTCTGATTCCCAAATAGGATGCTATTCAATTCATGAATTATTGCAAAAACATAATTAGATCTCTAAATTTACTCAGTTGAATTTTGTGTTTTTAACACTTTCCAAACCCTTCCTCCTCCTCCACCTAGGGTTATCAGAGTTAGATCAGAGAAACTTGGGTTTCTCGAGTTATTGAACTTTTAATGAATAGTATAATGAAACAGAACACTATTTTTTCTGTGTGTTTTTCCCCCCTATAGGTGAACATTTAGATACTACAGAGATGACATATCACTAAGACACTTACATGGTATGAATATATAGAAATCCCATATCTGGACAAAGATGCCCCGGTAAGATTGCATGCTGTTTCCATCTCAGTGGCCGTAAGACAAAGTTCATCTTTCCTAGCTTCAGTTTTCTCATAGGTAAAATGGAATAATATCTACTTCACTGGGATTAAAGAATTAAGTATATTATCTTATTTAAGGTTCCAAGGAAATTATCTGGTGCTAAATCAACTTCAATAAAGCAAGTTTGAATCATATATTTTAAACTAAAAATATGTTAGAGCAGAAATGTCTGGTTGCCTCTCTTTCTTAGGAAAAAATATTCTGGATGATGGTGTGCTCATCTTAAAGATTCAACTTTCCAGCTCTCCTTAGAGCTATAGAAAGTCAGAGAGGTAAACAGCAGCTTTTTGTAAGTCTTTTGCAGAAGTGACTTGATAAAGAAGACTAAGCAGGCATGGGGTTGTTCTTTCCTCCCTAGAATGTGGCTGTGACAGCTGGACTCTGGTAGCCATACTGGACTGAGGAGTACTCTGCAGGATGAGAACCCAGTGCAATAGATGGTTCCTGGGTCTCAGACATCAAGGAATTAACACCTTTCGTAAGAAGAGACTGACAAACACTTCTGTCTCATTTAAGTCATTATTACTAGCAGCCAATGCAATTTCTAATTGATATACATGTCAATTCACATTTAGACAATTTTAGAGACGTGGCTCCTAGTTTTTCAAATAATTTTGTGTATCAAGAAAACAGGGCATCTAATACTAATAGCATCTTAAAATCAAGAAAGCAGACTACTATTCTTCCAAGCTAGCTACTGAGTCCCTATAGTTTGAGTCTTGCCTCTGTTGGGGAAATATAGAATTTAACAAACAGTAGGTCCACAAGAAACCACATTTGTTGAATTAACGGTGACTTTCCAGAGTGATTTATTAAGTGTATTTTCAAAATTTTATAATTAATTAGTTTCTGATAGATTTTAATTTCCCAGCACAGTTAAAAGATTCCTCCCATGAACACACTGATCTACACAGAAAGCAATTCCTCCTGAAGAACTGAGGGCTGACTGAACAGATTCTGCTCAAGAAATGATAGAGGGACCGAGACCCAGCACTACCAGGAGCCTAGAGGGGTGGGTGGAGGGGATGTATGTTCACTTATGGCTATTCACACTGTGGCAGAGCAGAAATCAACAAAACATTGTAAAGCAATTATCTTCCAATTAAAAAGAAAACTAGGATCCGCCTCTGACACTGTGGTCTGCAGTAGGAAGGATACCCCTGAGAGCCCTGCACAGACTTGCCCACTTTGGGACACATGGAAAGAAACAGTGATTTAAAGGACACTTAGACCGTTTACTAACCTTAAGGCATCTGCCAAACATGTGGGGGAACTGCTGGAACTTTTCCAAATTGGAAAGGAGACAGTAAAACTGTCACTATTTGCAGATCATATGATACTACACATAGAAAACCCTAAAGATACAGTGAAAAAACTATTAGAGCTAATAAATAAAGTTGCAGGATACAAAACTGATGTGCAGAAATACAGTGCATTTTGTATACTAATAATGAACTGTTATAAAGAAAAAGCAAAACGATCTTGTTTAGTTGCATCAAAAAAGAATCAAATACCTAGGGATTAACTTAAGAGGTGGAAGACCTGTATTCTGAAAACTGAAAGATATTGATGTAGGAGATTCAACATGATACAAAGAAAATGTGGGAAATACCCCGTGTTTGTGGACTGAAAGAATTAGTATTGTTAAAATGTCCTTACTACTGAAAACCATCTATTTAATGCAATATCTATCATAATACCCATGGCATTTTTTGCAGAACAAGAATAAATAATCCTAAAATTTGTATGGAATCACAAAGAAATTCAAGTAGACAAAGCAGTCTTTGACTGCTTCAAATCCTCATTATTACAGAAGTTAAAACCAAATTCTAAACAAAAAGCAAGCAGACAAAATCCAGAAGTAAGGCCCTTTTCCCAACTGACTACATTCTAAACTTACCCAGAGGAAATCATTATTCATGTAAATTGCTGCTTTTTACACTCACCTGTGGCATCTGGTTATTTTGTTTGACATACAAGGTTTAAATAAATCAGGACTATTAAGTACAAAACGGGCTAGAAGGATATATTGCACAACATGGGAAATCTAAATATTTTATAATAACTATAAATAGAATATAATCTTTGAAAATTGTGAATCACTGACTTGTACACCTATAACTTATAATACTGCACAGCATCTATACACTATCAAAAATTAAATTTAAAAATCAAGGTGTCTCAAAACAACTGAGAGTCCTTCAGAAAGTTTACACTTTCTAATGTAAGCTTTGCCTCCCCTTCCCCACCATCTCTAAAAGAACTTAATTCCTTGAAATCTAGTGAGACAGTCATTTTTACATTTTCCTGTACATTTTATAACATTTTTTTCTTATGCATTTACTGCTGTGGTTCTGGTAAAGCATTCCATAGGCTTGGAATTTTAAGAGCATTTCCTATAACAAGGAAAAATGTAAATAACCCCTGGGAACTGACAATCAGAGACAGAGATATGCCTATTTTTTACAAAATGGACTTCATGGTAGCCTTCTCTGTAAGATATGAAAACAGTCAAACAATTACATAAAAACAGCTACTGGGAAGCTGCTGTACAGCACAGGGAGCTCAGCTCCGTGCTCTGTGATGACCTGGGGGGAGATGGGGATATATGGATACATATGGCTGATTCACTTCATTGTACAGCTGAAACTAACACAATATTGTAAAGCAATTATATTCCAATAAAAAACAACAGCAGGAAAAGGTGCGAAGACAAATTTGATTTCCTAGAAGGCTGGTCTGAGGTGCACTTAGCATTTTGATAAAAGTCTCACAATATTTCAAGAGGAAAAGTAAGACTAAGTAACCCCCAGGGTTCACAGGAAATCTAGAACACGGAAGAAGACAGTTGGGCAGAGTTCCTTATTTTGTCTTTCAGTAAAATATCTGCACCATCCAAGACCAACAGATATTTCTGATCTCCAGGAGGAACCGTCTAGCAGGAAATCTCTGTAACCCTCATTACCAGGAATCCCAAACTCCTTTCTGCTGTAAAAACAAGCTTATCACAATCCCTTTCTTCCTTCATGTCTTCTTAGAACCTCTACACTTTTGTGTAGACCTTTACTGCCTATTCAAATTCTAATTTCTAGTTTTTCTCAGCTCTGGTATTTAAAAGTCAGCATTCTGCAATTAATATTACTGACCACTATTAGAAGTATCATTGTCACCTCTTTGAAAGTGAAAGCGCAGTTGCTCAGTCGTGTCCGACTCTTTACAATCCCATGGACTATAGCCTACCAGGCTCCTGTGTCCATGGAATTTTCCAGGCAAGGGTACTGGAGTGGGTTGCCATTTCCTTCTCCAGAGGATCTTCCCAACCCAGGGACGAACCTGGGTCTCCCGCATTGCAGGCAAGGTTTTACCACCTAAGCCACCAAGGAAGCCACAAAAGGAGTGCCTGTCTGCCGAAACCTGGGACTGAACCAGGGACCTTTAGATCTTCAGGCTAACACTCTCCCAACAGAGCTATTTCGGCTCCACAGAGTATGAAATTCTCTAGGTCAGAGACTATATTATTTCTATATCCTTCGCAATGGAAACCCAGACCATGAGAAAGCACTCAGTGATCGCATACTGTGCTTGAAGCATTGTGAAGACTCTGAACTGAACTGAAATAGGCAATAATAGAGTAGAAATATATATAGTTCAGGCACTCAGTTGTGTCCAACTCTTTGCAACCCCATGAATTACAGCACGCCAGGCCTCCCTGTGAGTTCACTCAGACTCACGTCCATCAAGTCGGTGATGCCATCCAGCCATCTCATCGTCTGTCGTCCCCTTCTCCTCCTGCCCTCAATCCCTCCCAGCATCAGAGTCTTTTCCAATGAGTCAACTCTTCGCATGAGGTGGCCAAAGTACTAGAGTTTCAGCTTTAGCATCATTCCTTCCAAAGAACACCCAGGACTGATCTCCTTTAGAATGGACTGGTTGGATCTCCTTGCAGTCCAAGGGACTCTCAAGAGTCTTCTCTAACACCACAGTTCAAAAGCATCAATTCTTCGGTGCTCAGTTTTCTTCACAGTCCAACTCTCACATCCATTCATGACTCCTGGAAAAACCATAGCCTTGGCTAGACAGATCTTTGTTGGCAAAGTAATGTCTCTGCTTTTGAGTATGCTATCTAGGTTGGTCACAACCTTCCTTCCAAGGAGTAAGCGTCTTTAATTTCATGGCTGCAATCACCACCTGCAGTGATTTTAGAGCCCCAAAAATAAAGTCTCACACTGTTTCCACTGTTTCCCCATCTATATCCCATGAAAGGATGGGATCAGATGCCATGATCTTAGTTTTCTGAACGTTGAGCTTTAAGCCAGCTTTTTCACTCTCCTCTTTCACTTTCATCAAGAGGCTTTTTAGTTCCTCTTCACTTTCTGCCATAAGGGTGGTGTCATCTGCATATCTGAGATTATTGATATTTCTCCCCACAATCTTGATTCTAGCTTGTGCTTCTTCCAGCCCAGCGTTTCTCATGATGTATACTGCACAGAAGTTAAATAAGCAGGGTGACAATATACAGCCTTGACGTACTCCTTTTCCTATCTGGAACCAGTCTGTTGTTCCATGTCCAGTTCTAACTGTTGCTTCCTGACCTGTATACAGGTTTCTCAAGAGGCAGGTCAGGTGGTCTGGTATTCCCATCTCTTTCAGAACTGTCCAGTTTATTGTGATCCACACAGTCAAAGGCTTTAGCATAGTCAATAAAGCAGAAATAGATGTTTTTCTGGAACTCTCTTACTTTTTCCATGATCCAGTGGATGTTGGCAATTTGATCTCTGGTTCCTCTGCCTTTTCTAAAACCAGCTTGAACATCTGGAAGTTCATGGTTCACGTATTGCTGAAGCCTGGCTTGGAGAATTTCGAACATTACTAGCATGTGAGATGAGTGCAATTGTGCGGTAGTTTGAGCATTCTTTGGCGTTGCCTTTCTTTGGGATTGGAATGAAAACTGACCTTTTCCAGTCCTGTGGCCACTGCTGAGTTTTCCAAATTTGCTGAAAGTTCTGTGAGTGTAGTACTTTCACAGCATCATCTTTAAGGATTTGGAATAGCTCAAGTGGAATTCCATCACCTCCACTAGCTTTGTTCGTAGTGATGCTCTCTAAGGCTCACTTGACTTCACATTCCAGGATGTCTGGCTCTAGGTGAGTGATCACACCATCGTGATTATTTTGGTCATGAAGATTTTTCTGTATAGTTCTTCTGTGTATTCTTGCCACCTCTTCTTAATATCTTCTGCTTCTGTTAGGTCCAGACCATTTCTGTCCTTTATCGAGCCCATCCTTGCATGAAACGTTCCCTTGGTATCTCTAATTTTCTTGAAGAGATCTCTAGCCTTTCCCCTTCTGTAGTTTTCCTCTATTTCTTTGCATTGATCGCTGAGGAAGCCTTTCTTATCTCTTCTTGCTGTTCTTTGGAACTCTGCATTCAGATGCTTATATCTTTCCTTATTTTAGCTAAATACATTTATTCATCTACTCCCTAATTAAATGCTTGAGAGTCTACTGGCAGCCGGAGAAGTGGTGATGAAATCCCTAAGTGACCGTCCACATTTACTAGCTGATTCCCAGTTTCCCCACTAACACTTCTGTGGCTGGAGGCAGAAGATGCTAGTTACACTAAGGAAGTACATTATCATCAAGGCTTGAAATAGAACAAGAAAAAAATTTCCTCATTTTCTTTGGATCTTAACCACATAGCTCCCCACGGGTCTGCTTATTATTCTTGGCTACATACAACACAATTCTAGGCTTACACATGGGGACAGGGTCAAGTACAGTAGAAAAATAGAAAATCATAATGTTTATATGGATGACTGATATACAGGAATGTCCATTTCAGTGTTGTTTAAACCAGAACAAAATTTAGAAATAGCCTAATGAGATAAATCACATTGCAGAAGGATATGTACAGATGTCAGGAAATGTACAGAGTGCTAAAGTGCAAGTTACACAGCAGGAAGTATTTACACTAACTGGTTATTTTTATGTTTATAAACCCAATTGGGGGGAAATCTAGAAGGATGAACTTCAACATAGTAATGGTGACTATACCCAAGTAATGGGATATGTATGATTTTCTTTAAGCATATAAGCAAATTTTCTAAAATGATCCTGAATAACTTTTAAGTTAGAAAAAAAGTATTTTTTTTTAATTTTAAAGAAAAAGCACATCAGGAGGAACATTCTCCCAAAATAAGAGGCATTTTTGACAAAATTCACAGTTTTATCTGGCTGCTCAGTTCCTGGTAAAATATGCTCTAAAGGATGATCTTCTACTGGTCTTTACACACACATTTTGATCCATTTTTCCAAATTTTGTCTCCTGAAATATATGTATGGTAGATGAACAGATGTCACACCTTTTCCCTTTCACAAAGCACTGCTTTGTTAAGCAAGTCACACACTGCTTAGAATCCTTGTTATAGAAGTTAAACTGAATTCTAAAAAGCAAGCCAGCAAAACCAGAAGTAAGGCCCTTTCCCCAGTCAACTGCATTAGAAATGCAAGTTTCCTGCATTTTGCCAAACAAGAAAACTTGTTTCTTTCCAAACAAGTTTCTTCCCCTCTAAACAACTGTGAAAGGCTTGCTTAGACGGATGGAAGGTGGACTCAAAGAAGAAATAAATTCATGGAGTGAGCGCCCCGTGTCTCCTGTTCTGCAGGAGCACGCAGACCTACTGGCTGAGGATGCAGAGATGAAGGACTACCTGGGCAGAAGCCTTACCTTGGTCTGGAATGTGCAGAACATATGTGTTAAGAACGGATGCTCCCAGGCCAAGGAGAGGACCCTCTTCTCTACCATTGTGCACTCCACGTCATCGTCCATCAAAACCACATCTTTCTTTAAGGCTTTTATTGCGAAAAATTGATTGGTTTTCTTGAACTCTGCTAGGAAGACCTGGAAGGAAGAAGAAGCAGGGTTATTTTAGAATTTGGATTGACACTCAATAAAGAAGACTCATGACGTGCTGAGAGAGATGTACTGGGGGAGGAAACAGAATTAATTCTCCAATCCTCCTCTGTCCCCTTTATGGAGACAAACCGAGTTTTACTGGTGTGGGATGCTATTAACAGCTTCATCCATTCTACCTTTCAAAGGGTTTCACAAAATCGGATGGGTTATTCTCAGCCCCTGGAAAGATTCTATTTAAAAAAGTAGAATCTAGGAAAATCGTATAGATGAATCTATTTGCAAAGCAGAAACAGATGTAGAGAACAAATGCATGGACATCAAGGGGGATGGATTAGGAGGTTGGAATTGATACACTCACACTACTATGGATAAAACAGATAACGAATGAGAACCCACTATACAGTTGAAGGAACGCTACCCAATGCTTGGACCGAAGTGGGAAGGAAATCCAGAGAAGAGGGGATACATGTACATGTATAGCTGACTCACTTTCCTGTACAGCAGATACACAACACTGTAAATCAGCTATATGCCAATAAAAATTTTTTAAAGTGTCCTGTCTGCCCAGAGACCTAAGTTTATAAAAAAAAAAAAAAATCAGAGAAAATGTGTATTGAGGAAGCAGCAGCGAGCAATGAAGAGGAAGACTTCACTGCTTTTGAAATAATCAATAAAAATGAGCATAAAACGTTATTCCACGTTTTACCCACTTTTTCAAGGCCAAAAAGCATACATGAGAAATACAATTGTCCTGATGTACTTAAAGAATGCACAGCATTTCCTCTGACGGCACAGACACTAACATTATCTTCAAGACCTACTATGTGTCAGACATTCTGCTACAGGCTTTACACATGCTACCTAATTTTAGTACCTGTTTAATTCTTAGTTCAGAACACTCTGCAATACGGATAGCAATAATAAAAGAAACCTAGGGTCAAAGGGTAACTTTCTCAAACTCACAGAGCTACTCAGTGGAAAGTCTGACTCCAAAGCTGACTTTTTCCACTCAATTTCAGGCATCTTATAAGACAGGACACCAGATGGCTTAGAATGGAGGGCTGCTCCAGCCTGCATTCTTGCAGATGTTGCAGCCACAGGCAACTGATAGAAGTGAGGACACGGCCTGTGGAGTCAGAAAGCCACAGCTCCGGCCTCATTTCACAGACATTTACCAGCTGTGGGAATGTGGGCTCACAAAGCAACCTCCCTGGGCTTCGGTTCCCTAATGTGGAAAAGCCGTAACTATCAGCACACTGCTGACTTACAGGACTGCTGTGAAAATCACACACCAGGTGGAGGAGTGACTTGCAAACTCTAAAATGCTTTCTGAATGACAGTTATTGGAATGTAAAACCAAAGCGAATGTGTGTAACAAAACAGAAGCAGACTCACGGATATAGAGAACAAACCAGGGGTTTCCAGTCGGGGTGTGGGGGGGGGAGGGCCAAGACAAGGGCATGGGATTCAGAGGTACGAACTGCTCTGTGTAAAATAAATAAGCAATGGGGATATATTGAATCTCACAGTGAAATAGAGCCATTATTCTGTAATAACTTTAGAGTACAATCTATACAACTACTGAATCACTGTTACAACACATCTGCAGCTGATATAATATTGTAAATCACTGCACTTCAAAAACCCACTCATCATTTGTTTCTTTCAGTGACTTTTGAGGAATGCTGAAGTTCCTGAAGACACACCAATAGTGGAAAATGCATGTGTCTATGTTTAAAATAATACAGTGCAGACACATAGCTTTGGGGGTAACTGGCTTGATAGAGAGGGTAGAGCTTAGATGAGAATTCAGGCATGAAGGTGAAAGTGTGAGTCACTCAGTTGTGTCCAACTCTTTGCGACCCCACAGACTGTAGCCCACCAGGCTCCTCTGTCCATGGAATTCTCCAGGTGAAAATACCAGACTTGGTAGCCATTCCCTTCTCCAGGCGATCTTCCCAACCCAGGGATCAAACCCATGTCTCCTGCATGGCAGACGGAATCTTTACCGTCTGAGCCATCAGGGAAATAATGTGCATAACCCCAGAAAACATGCCATTTATTCTCCTGGGCCTAAAATCGATGGAGAACCAAAATAGAGAGGCTACCATTTTGGTGAGGAACCATATCTATAGAGTGAAAAAAAAGAAAAACAAGAACAAGTTTTGGAGTTCAAGAAGAGGAAATATATTCTGCTTTGGGGCTCCCCTCTCTCACTGGGCCCCCACAGTGCAGTCCCCTTGGGGTCCAGGGATCTGGGATTCTGATGGGGAGGAGCTTAGTCACAGAGCCAAGGCTACTGAAGCTCTCGGCTGTCCATTGGGTTATTTACTAAGGCAGATAAGTTTAACTTAAAGCTGTGTTAACCTTGTTGAAAAGTAGAAATCTACCCAGAAAACAAAAACATTTCTATAACAATTAGAAATCCTCTTTTGGTAATTGCTTCTTTCAATAAAACATTCCTCCAAACCAGCCTTAAACTAAGAAGTCGAAAAGGCAATCTCCATCTCTATAATGTCCTTTCAATTTTTGGCAACAGGCTATCACGGCACATTAATTGATGCTACATTTTAATGAAGATTGGCTGTAAAACTGCCTATTACACTCAGAATAACACCAAGTGAGCCTGCGATGGTTCGTGCTATTGTGGAACAAATTAATAGCTATTGGCTACAGTTGGCAGGGCCAAGTGGGTTTTGCCAAAGGCGATTCCTTGGTATTAAATCCAACCCCTACTAGCAGCACAAAGTCATTCAGCTATGGCAAGACCTAGTTGCATTTCAGCTTCTTTATTATTAAACTGAGTAAGTTTTACAGCCCAAGTCTGGTGAGCAGGTGCTGAGCATAATGCTGGCCTTGGTTGCACAAATTCATGGAACAGTAGTGTCTGGCTAAAATTTTCCAAGAAGTGACATCCAATATAAATAAAAAAACAACTGAGGATTTCATTAATACATGCTGCTGCTGCTGCTAAGTCGCTTCAGTCGTGTCCGACTCTGTGCGACCCCATAGACAGCAGCCCACCAGGCTCCCCTGTCCCTGGGATTCTCCAGGCAAGAGCGCTGGAGTGGCTGCCATTTCCTTCTCCATTGTATGAAAGTGAAAAGTGAAAGTGAAGTCGCTCAGTCATGTCCAACTCTTCGCGACCCCATGGACTACAGCCTACCAGGCTCCTCTGTCCATGGGATTTTCCAGGCAAGAGTGCTGGAGTGGGGTGCCATCATGGGATATCCTTAATAGCCAATATAACATAAAAGCCTGTATTCCATGACATCCCTCTTTACAATCACTGAGTTGACAATCTTCTCATCACTGATAGTTGATTATAATTTCTTAGACTATGTTTTCCTCCTCCTCCTCCTCGCCCTCCATGACAGAGAGCCCATACGTTGAGTGAGTGGCAGGAATAATTGAGAGGAGGGACTCCTCCATGAAACTTTCCCTAAGACACTCAAGTTATGGCTGTAATTCTGGGCTGCACTGTGTCCCTTCCAAATAATTCCATGGACAGGCTCCTCTGGAATCTTCCTGACCCAGTGATCAAACCTAGGTCTCTTGCATTGCAGGTAGATTCTTTACCATCTGAGCCACCAGGGGAGCCTTCATAATTCACATGCTGAAGTCCTAAACCCCCAACACCTGAGAGTGTGACCTTATTTGGAGACAGGGTCTGACAGAGATGATTATGTTCAAATGAGGTCATTAGGTGGGTCCTGATGCCATAGAACTGGCATCCTCATAAGAAGAGGGAATTGGGACACAGAGCAATGGCCATGTGAGGACACAGGGAGAAGACAGCATCTACACCCAGGAAAGAGGGAGGCCTCAGGAGGGACAGCCCTATCCACACCTTGATCCAGGATGTCCAGCCTCCAGAACTGGGAGAGATACATTTCTGCTGTTGAAGCTGCCCCCCTCTGTGGTGTTTTATTACAGTAGCCCTAAGCTAAGACAAGACTGAGAGAAAAATCATAAGGAAAGTAAAACCACACTCTGGGTTGAAGAAAGGAGCAAAACAACAACAAAACCACCAATGAAACAAAAATATCTATGAGACAGGAACTGGCCGGGTCACCTTCCCGCTTCGTTGGCGTCCGAAGATACCACACTCAGAAGCTGGTGGGATGAACACCTTCAAAGTGAGACGGCTGGAACTGTTTCTCCCCAGGGAGTAGAGGCTGCTGCTCCCAAAAGCTCCCTGTGCTTAGTCGCTCAGTTGTGTCCGACTCTGTGGGACCCCATGGACTGTAGCCTGCCAGGCTCCTCTGTCCATGGGGATTCTCCAGGCAAGAACACTGGAGCGGGTTGCCACACCCTCCTCCAGGGGATCTTCCCAACCCAGGGATGGAACCCAGGTCTCTTGCTTTGCAGGCAAATTATTTACCATCTGAGCTACCAGGGAAGCCCCTGGGTCCCTTCTGATTCAGACATCTCTCTGCCCTCTAACATACATCACATCATATCACAGCTCCCACCCAGGAAGCCTCTCTCTGCACATCCATGCCTGGTTTTGGTCCCACTAGCTCAGTTCTGCTGGCTAGAGCTCTGCTTCTTAGTTTCTCTCACCTGGCCCACAGAATCCTATACACAGTATCGTACCTTGCCAAAACTTCCTTTCCCCAACATTTTGTGCAAGGTGAAATCCTCGATTTGTAGTTTCATACGTAGAGAACTTCTTTCTTTGTTCGGCTCAGGTCTGGACGATGGCATACTTTCTCCATCTCTTCCAAGGGAGACTCCCAAGAGATCCCCTGAGGCTCTGAAAATGATAAGCCAGTGGTTAAAAGGAAATAAGGACCAGCGGAGAGTCTTCCTAGCTATTGTGAGAACCTGCTTTCTTTTTCATATCCTGTTCTGAAGTTTCATCTGCAACAGTTCAGAAACGGGTTCCTGCAGGGCAAAAGGAGCACCTCCTGCCTGGAAGCCTGAAATCTGGGGGGTGGACTGTGTCTCTTTATGGGACAGACTGGGAAAAATGTCAGGTTAAGAAACATTCCAACCAGTAAAAGACCACCTCTGCAGCACGAACAAGCACTTTAGATAATGCTGAATCACAGACATATAGGGATTTTAGCCAAACTGGAGGGAGAATGACTCCCCATTGCTTGCATGGCTTGCAGGCACAACGGCATCAATTTCTATGACCTACCACGTAGGGGAGAAGAGCTGGATAGCAGATCATTAAAGACCCAAATGGAATCATTCACCACAGTCTTCAGGTCAAGATGCTGCCTATTTTGATTGTCTCTGAGACATGGTTTACCCAGAGACCTTTCCCAAATCTAATCCAAACATTTCTTTAAAAAAATGTACAGATGATTTATTCCTCACCCCATGCCAGAGAAGTTGTAGACCAACTTTTCTGGAACCTTCCTCCCACCCTCTTATAACATTTCTTTTCTTAAAATTGAAATATACTTGACATATCACATTGTGCTAAGTTAACACGCATAACATGTTGATTGACATTTTTATCTACTGTGATATCACTTGATGGCACCTTGTAGCACATAATTATCCTATCATTTTTGTGGTTGGAATTATGTGTGTGCTCAGTCATGTCCAACTCTTTGAGACTCCATGGATTGTAGCCTGCCAGGCCTCTCTGTCCATGGAATTTTCCAAGCAAGAATACTGGAGCAGGTTACCATTTCCTATTCCAGGGATCCTTCCCATCCAGGGATTGAAGCTGCATCTCTTGTATCTCCTGCATTGGCGGAAGATTCTTTACCACTCCAGGTTTGTCTTTACCATTCTAGGTTTGTCTTTCATATTCTAAGTCCAAGGAAAATAAGTATTTTATAATATATGTGGAAACTATTCAGAATCACATGTATACATATAGCTGAGTCCCTCTGCTGTTCACCTGAAGCTACCACATTAATTAATAGGCTATACGTCAATACAAAATAGTTTTGGTGTGAAAAAAATAAAAATTTTAAAAGAATCACACAGTCACAATGTCTCAAAAAGCACCTTCCAACAGGAGGCTGGATGAGCTTCTATAATGTCATAAATGTTAAGGACGTTGGCTATTCTTCCCCATTCTAATCTTAAACTTTCCAGTAAAGTCTCAAAGTACAGAATAAGATGGTCTGTAGTATTTCTGCCTTACTGCTCTATGGAGGATTCAGTTTTGTAGAAGAGTTGGACCATGGCAGGGAATAACATTCTAAAATTCTAAGGAAAAATTTGCCATTATTTTTGAGAATATTGCCATTATTTTAGAGAAACCCCATCTTCTACCCCCACCCCAACATCCCACAACACCATCCACTTACAAAGCTTTTCTAGTGGGCTGTATTTTGCTTTTACTTCTAGAAGTAGAAGCCTCTTTGTGGGTGGCTAGGTCGGTAATTTCTAACTAGAAGAGAATCATTTATCAGGCCAGGTAAAGGGAGACTTTAACCCAGAAAGTCTTAGTGAAAGTGTTAGTTGCTCAGTTGTGTCCGACTCTTTGTGACCCCATGGACTGTAACCTGCCAAGCTCCTCTGTCCATGAGCTTCTCCAGGCAAGAATACTTGGAGGGGGTAGCCACTCCCTTCTCCAAGGAAACCTTCCCGACACAGGGATCAAACCTGGGTCTTCTGCATTCCAGGCAGGTTCTTTACCTCCTGAGCCACCAGGAAAGTCCTGGACTCAGGTTAAACAAGATGAATTACTGCTGACAATTCCACTGTGAATAGGGATAGCTACCTTTTTTCCCTGGTCCTGGTACGTACGGCGGCTTTGCTTCACTTTTATGGAGCATGGGAGACCAATTTCAACTGGACCTTCTCTGAAGATGTGCTCAGAATCTCTTAAGCAGCGAGCCTGGGTTACAAACAAAAGAGTCAGACCACCCACCTACCCACTCACCATGGACGGGACTATGCATGCCGCTGTCCATGGTCACAAAGCCATTTCAGATCCCTGAATATGTAGGATAACTGAACCTCTCCTCCTCTGCACTCTTAGGGTGCCATACCCTGTGAACGTCTATTATATTTTATGCACCAGCAGAGCGTGCTCACTTCCTTCATATTTTCTGGGGGCCCACTGGTTTTCCCACACTCTCCACTGTGCTCAGTCACAAATAGGAATCAAAGACCAATGGATGGAAAGATAGCTCAAGAAGGCAAAGCGAAGTCTTTAAGATTTCTTTCTTTTTTTTTTAGAGCGGACCATTTTTAAATGGTCTTTCTTGAAATTGTTACAATACTACTTCTGTTTTATGCTTTGGTTCTTTGGTGCGAGGCGTGTGGGATCCTAGCTCCCTGACCAGGGATCAAACTCACACTTCCTGCATTGGAAGGTGAAGTCTTAACCACTGGACCACCAGGGAAGTCCCAAAGCCAAGTCTCAAAGAGGGTTTGTTCACAGATGTGAGGATTCAGCATGCTACTGAGCGGAAAGGCAAAGCTCCCTCAGATACAGTGTTTTGGGGGCATTTTGGAGATGATTTCAGCAAATGTTTTTCCCACCAGCTATTACATAGTCATTTTATACAGGTATAAAGCTAGAAGTGATTCCTCAATAATTTTAATGAATACATTTGTTTGTGCCACTGCTCATTCCATGAAGAATTTAAGCTCTTACAAAGATCCACACAAGCGAAATGCATTAAATAAACATCTCAAAGTGGGGATGTGGACATGCAGATGAAAGCCAGGGTCAAGGCAAGTGCTTGGAAACAGATTCCATGTTGCCCCATACCGTTGCTACAAGTCCGAGAGTGAAGGGACTGAAATAGTCCTTGTTGAGTTGAAGCTGCGGGCGCTGTCCCCTAAAAGCCATTCCTACCTGCTGAGTGCTCTCGATCATCGCCAGAGCTTCAGCCATCAGCTTCTGGTTTATACCACAAAGGTTGGCCACCTTCGTCTGGCATCTGTGGTGCACATTCATGCCACATGCTGAAAGAGAAGCAATGCCGTGAGCAAGGGCGACAGGACCAACTTCCAGACACTCTGAACATGATCTGTTTTGGGTGCAGGTACGTCCAACAGACAATTGGCAACCCCTCAGCACCATCTTCCCCACAGAGGGAGACGCTGAAGACAGATACTAGGGTGGTGCTCTTATGATGCCACCAAGCATCCACCTCTGCTCCACTGAGACACTCATGCATACAGCAGCTGCCTTTTGGTATGATGCTGGGACATGACTCCTGCTCGAGGCAGAGCCAGAGCCTTGCTGATGGCAAGGAAGGCTGTCGCCCATTTGTGTACACAAACTGAGCACAGTGATTGGCCTCCAAAAGGTGCTCACCAAATACAACTTTTCTTTCATCTTTCAAAATGTTATTGAAATATTTAGATGATACTTCAGCTGTCTTTACCTTTAGTTTTCACTAGGTAAATAGACTGTTCACAATAAAACAAAATAGCATTTTCTATGTAAGCAAGTATAAACCATAGACAGTTGTAAAAAAAAAAAAACCCATCAGAAGTGAAATCTTTAATACAGTAAAGATGCTACTTATAATGGCCTCTGTCCTCTGAACCCTGTCTGATTTTCTTGACTCTTCCTGGGCTCCGAGATGCAGGTTTTATGTTGGGCGGCCCCAGCTCTCATTTCCTACCCATGACCGGCAAGGCAGAGAGAGGGAGGCACTTAGCAGGGATTGAGCATCTTACTATTTAAAAGTGTACCAGATCTAAGCTCCTCTCTGATGTGCTATGCAGAAAGGCTCCCTGCCCACCAGGATCAAAATGTCAAAAGCCTGTTACTAACCTAGTAGGTGATAACTGAACCTCTGTGAGTGCAAACAGTTCCTCTGATGATTAATTTCATGCGAATTTCACAGCCAGAGGAAGGGGACAGGATCAGGTAAGAGGGACCATACTTAGGCAAGAGGCTTACAGGAGAGCAGGAAGAAGAGAGAGGGAGGCAGAGATGGGGGGAGACCCAGGGGAGAGAATGGGATGCGGAGACGCAGACAGGGCATGAGGAGGGAGCCGACAGCACCCCGCCTCGCGGGGTTCCAGCAAGAACAGAGAATGACTGGAGGGGGAAGGAAGGGGGCGGGGAGAGGAGGGGAAAAGAGGAGGAGGGAAAGTCAGGAAGGCCAGAGGACAGGAAATGAAAGAAGAGAATGGAACAGAGAAGAAAGAATGTTGGGAAATGAGGGGACAGAGCAGGGCGTGGGAGCCACGGAATAATGCCAAGGAATCCTAGCGGGAGTTCTGAGCTCAGAGGCAGCACCCATTGCTGGGACGAGCGTGGCCTCTGCAGGTGGGGTGATGGGCTCCAAGGAAGAAAACCCTGATGTCCAAGACCGTCAGACTCAAGGTGCCATTAGGTGTGGATTTGATTATTCCTGTCCTGTTTGTCCGCTCAGAAACCCTCCAGTTACCTGCTGCCTGTGAACTCCTAACGACACTCTACACAATGCCAGGCCACCCACCCACGGACCGCTGAGCAGGGGTAGACAGGAAAGCACGTGGTGGACCCTTGGGCAGCAGAGGTTTCTCTGGTTCAGATGAATTTTGACTACCTGTGGGTTTGCCTTCAGCAATGAGTTGAAAAACCTAACGTCTCCTGCCTTCCTTAAGATGTCACTCCAGGCTCCACCAGACCCGCAGATACACCTGGGATGTGGATAAGGAGGCATCTAAGGGTGATCTTCCTGCTTAGGTCAGCCCCCTTTATCACTTAAAAGACCCAACACACTTTAGCCAGAGGCATAAGTTAAAATGGGGTCACCCCCACAAAAAATAAAGTGGCTTCTATGTTTAATCAGTGGGCTTCCCAGGCGGCACTAATAGTAAAGAAGCTGCCTGCCAATGCAGGAGATTTAAGAGACACGGGTCTATCCCTGGGTTGGAAGATCTCCTGGAGGAGGGCAGAGGAACCCACTGTAGTATTCTTGCCTAGAGATTCCCATGGACAAAGGAGCCTGGCATGCACCCATCCATGGGGTTGCAAAGAGTCAGACATGACTAAAGTGACTTAGAAAACATGCATGTTTAATCAATATCCTAGGATAAACCATAATGGAAAAGGGTGTGTTAAAAAATGCATATAAATGTATGCACATTATATGTGTGTGTATATATATAACTGAATCATTTTGCTGTATAGAAGTAATTAACAAAACAGTGTATGTCAACTATACTCCAATAAAAATTTTTTAAATTGAGAATAAAATGCTCCCTGCTGAGTGGGGCACCTTTGCTTTGAACACATTATCTAGGCTCTGTCCCCTCTCAGACCCACTCCAAAGGCAGAAGGGCTCTGATAGTTTTTGTTGGAATTTTTCCTCCCTACCCCCTAATCCTGGTGAAATGGCATCTCAGTTTCCAAAGGCTATTGCCTTAGCAATCTGGGCTTTTAGAGCAAGAAAGCTGTCTGGCTTTTCCTCTGGTTAGACTGAATAACTGGATGGGTAAAGGGGAGTGAGCTCGGGCTCTGTGGTCACGTCACCTGGAGGAGCCATACTGTCAGAGCTGGGCTGCTCCCTGTGCAGGCTTCCCTAGTGGCTCAGATGGCAAACAATTTGCCTGCAATACAGGAGACCTGGGTTCAACTCCTGGGTCAGGAAGATCCCCTGGAGAAGGGAATGGCAATCCACTCCACTCTTCTTGCCTTGGAGAATTCCGTGGACAGAGGAGCCTGGTGGGCTACAGTCCATGGGGTCGCAAAGAGCTGGACATGACTCAGTGACTGACACTTCCAACACTTAAACTGTGCAGCTGGAGTTCACAGCACACTCTGGGGACAGGTGTGCCAGCTTCAGTAAGCCAGAGAATTTTTCCATACAGGACTTTCCAGCAGCCCAGCAGATGTGCCAGGCTCATTGCTCGAGGGGGCCACAGACAGAATGGTCCTTGCTGGTTCAAGGGAGATGGCAGGGGCATGGCCGGAGCTGCCAGAGTCAGGAAGGGACAGGCCAGGGCAGGGGACCAGTCAGAGGAGTGTCTCGCCTCCTTGCTCCGAAGGACTGGGTGCCTCAGATGGCAGCAGGCCAGGCGCCTGGACACGGGACCTGAATGACTTGTGCACTTCTCTGGGAAATAAGACACGGGATGGTGGCAGGTGGAAGGGAAAGAACAGCAGTGGCTTGTTATCCGAGAACTTCTCATTTAGGACTACGGGGCTCTTCCGGGCTGGCTGAACAAGCCAGTCATCTCCATCTTCCCTCCCTCCCTCCCTCGTCCTCTCGTCAAAGCTGCAAATCCACGCCCCTGGAGGTTCACTAGGTGGGGACCCCAAGCACCTTTCGTGTGGGACTCACCGTCACACTTGAGTCCTTGCCTGGCCAGGCCCCACAGCAGGGTCCCACAGTGCTCACAGAAGGTTGGGCTCTTGTAATTGTAGACCTTAAATCTGTGCGGCATGTCAATTTTGAACCTCTCCTTGTGGAACTGAAAGGGAACAAGAGAGTGTGATGGTTCGTGTCTCCCTGGGTTCCCCACTTGTCATTTCTCTAGCAGAGACTTTTGCAGAATGAACAGAATAATAAAAGCATTGCAATGATGTGTATTGGAAGTCACGATTTTTACTTGTCAAGCCTTATAGTCATGTCCAATGAAGACAGGAAGCCATCAGCTGTTCTGGGTCAAGGGCATGAGATACTCGTTTCAGGTAACCTGGAGATAGCTGAAGTCTGTTGCCGCTGGGCAGATGGGTTAATATTTCAGGAAGGAGACCAGAGTTATTTGTTTAAATGGGAGTTATGTCAACGGACTTCTCTTCCTAATTTAATATAAATATTTCCTTTTCTCTTTCAACCTAGAACTAGTGCTTTCACCTTTGGAAGATATTATATAATGCCTCCTCTAGAGGCATCGGTTTATTAGTGTGAGGAGTAGGAAGACTTTTCACACTTGTTAGGTGTGAACAGAAGAGACGAGGTATAGAGAACAGTCTGCCAGGTGCTGTGACAAATATGTCACCTGTGTTGTCTTTTACACGTGTAATATCTCATACAATCCTCAAAATATCTCATTTGAAGCAGCCTCTGTTAGGATTTTGATTTGCTCTGTGGGGAGATTAAACACGGAGAGGGCAAGACACTAGTTTTGGGTCTCAGTAACAATCATTATCGAAGAGGAAAGTGTTTTAGGGATATTGACATGCCTGGAAAAATTTAAGAATTGTGCATTATGAACAAGAATGAGGGAGTTGTTGGGCTTCCCTGGTGGTACAGTGGATAAAAATCCACCTGCCAGTGCAGGGAACATGGGTTTGATCCCTGGTCTGGGAAGATTCCACGTGCTGTGGAGCAGCAAAGCCCATGCACCCCAAATACTGAAGCCTGCAAACCTAGAGACCATGCTCTGCAATAAGAAAAGCCCCCACAATGAGAAGCCCTGAGCACCGCAGCTAGAGAGTAGCCCCCACTCTTTGAAATGAGAGAAAGCCCACAAGAAGCAACAAAGACCCAGTGCAACCAAAAGGAAAATAATTTTTTTTAAAGTCCTTTAAAAAAGAATTCGCGGGCTGTTGAAGGTAATGTCAGGATGAAAGCATCGTATTTCAGACAAAGGCGAATCTAGGTCCGTACCATAGTTTCTCGGCTGTTGACAGCTGATCCCGTGCACTTTGCTATTACTTTATCGATACACTTCTTGTGAATTGCTGCATTACATTCTGAAAAGAAACAACTACATCTTGAGATTTTCAGAAGTTAAGGGACAACGAAACGAAAGGAATGATGCTAGTACAAAAGAAATCCTTCTCACTTACGTTGACACTGGTAGCCTTGTTTGTTCAGACCCCTGCAATAAAGCATATGTTTAAATACGTATATGGACTTTAGCGTCAACTGTAGCACCAAAACCAAAAACATTTAAAAGATGAACAAGCTCTCATAGCTTCCTGCTCTCACATAGCATTTTCTGATCAGCAGCCCTCGTCTGCTATTAGCCAAGAGTGTTAATGTGTGCTTTATTTTGACCTGCTTTGTGAAAAGTCTGAACATTCAATAAATGAGGAGTTGTTCACTTCCTTTTCATTGGCATATTTCCCAAACAAACATGCAGACAAAAAAAAGTCAAACCAAAATTGGATCACAGGCTCCTGGTAGCAAAGTTCCATGTCTACACTTAAACATTTTCACTGTCTTACTAAGTTCAGTACAGATAAGCAAAAATATCCATACAACACTTTATTTTCTCTTTCTGAGTATCTGAGAACATTTGCAGCTACTAAATTCTCAACCTTAAGACTGATTCTGTTAACATTCACTATTAGAAAGGAAGGAGTTCAAGTCATTAGATGAAGACAGTTGATGGAAATCCACCAAAAGTCTACCTGACCTTTGGATACCCTGGTTAAGCCAGAGGTTGTGCATTAACAAATCCTGCAAGAATCCAAAGGAGTGAAGACCCCAAAAGAGTGGGGGAGGCTGAAACAAGAGATAGGAGTCATTTTGAGTCTCCAGTCTACCGTAGCCTTCGCTGTTGTGGTTACTGAGGCTTGAACCAATCTCTGTTCGAGGGCTGTTTAAGACACCCAGGAGCCTTGTAAACATAGAAACCCATCAGCTCCAATGGGCAAGAGTTGCCTTCTGCAGACATTTAGTTAGCACAGTTGGGTTTCTGAGCTGATGGCAGTTTTGAATATAAAACTGTGCTTACAATAAAGATCTCTCCCTCTTCTGTCCCTCCCCACTCGCCCCCAGAAGCTTCCCAGTTAATTGGAAACCAAAGTTTCCTTGAAATCTTTCTTAAGGGAGCTGGATTCCTCATGCTATAGGAGCTCTATTATGAAAATATTTTCTAGAATCACACCATTTGAGCCTTCTCAATCCAGGTGAGGCCACTGGAAAATCTCAGGTAGTACCTATTCCCGTACACTCCCCCAAGGTGGAACATACCAGGCCTGGTGGATTAAGAAGATGCATCATGGGACTTCCCCAGTGGTCCAGTGTTTAAGAATCTGCCATGCAGTGCAGGGGACGGGTGTTCGTCCTTGCTCAGGGGTCTAAGATCCCACAGGCCTCAGAACAACTAAGCCTGTGCTCTGAAGCCTGTGTGCCATAACTAAGACCCAACACAGCCAAATAAACAAACAAAAAAAGTGACACAAGGCATAACCTGAAGCTTGGTGTCACATGCGAGTTACCATACCAGACAAATTCATGGCAGACAGAGCAAAATGTGGGCTGTGGGAAGAAGGTGGCCGTGAACTCATGGCACTTGACGTGGTGGACTTTGGCCTGCTTGATGGCTCCTCGGCGGTGATGCAGAGCGAAGAAGCCATCTGTCTCGAATTCGTTCATGTCCTTTGTGTCTGCAGGAAGAGGGCAGTGACAGTGACCTTCTGCGAAATGGCTGTCACAGCTGGGAGCGACCATGGTGGGGGGAAACGGGGAAGGGGCAGAGATGGATGAGGAACTAGACAAACTTTGAGACCACTAGCATCCCAAGTACTGGGTTGGGCTAAAAGCCTATTTGGGTTTTTTCTAAAAGATGTTATGGACATTTTGGCCAACCCAGTATTTCTAAAGTTTGGTATAATACGAAGTGTCTTTCCTTAGTCCCATAACAATTACCAGAGGGTGTCCTGTTACAGGATTGGAACAACAAGGCTGGAATCTTGGCTCAATCCTTCTATCCTCTTTCATGACACTGAGCTATATCCTCTCTCAATTTTTAAAACCAGAAATTGGAACATTTAAGGTATTTATTGACCTTTCCTCGTCACTGTCAGCGATGAGTCAGCCAGAAAAGGCAGGAAGTGGCAAATACTTCGCCTGTAATTCTAAAGAATAATGTGGTACTGACAGTAAGTTGGAAACAATATATATATATATATATTTTTTTTAGGTCCCAGGAAATTTTATATCTGGTTGTTTATAGACAAAAAATGTAGACAGGCAGGAGCTGGCCAGATTTCTGAAGGCAAAAAAGCTTTGGGAAGTTGTTTATGCTATGGTTCCTGAAGCCCATGGGAATCAGATGCAGCAGCCATAAAACTATACAGGTCATGTGGAAAGGGCCAGAAAGGAACAGACGACTCTAATTAAAAAATGTCTAGATAATCCTGGACGGTACCTAGTCATCTACATCAAATCATCACGTTCACATTTCTTCAGTTGACCCTGGGCTCTGGGTCCTGGTGAAGGTACTCTGGTAGTAACTGTCCACAGTACCCACAGCTTCCGAAAGGCTGGAAGAATTCTGAGACATACCAGTGAGAATATTCGCCCCAGCCGAAGCCCAGGTCCCCCAGCCAAAATACACAATAGCAAGGTAGTTATGATTAAACAGTACGATGGGCCCGCCAGCATGCATGAGAGAGTGCATGGTAAAGTATCACTAAAATACGCATAACGAATTCACGACTCTAGTGCCTACCACTGAGATTTCAAGTAGACTCTTGGATTACTTATTCTACTTACTTTTTAAAATACAAAAAATGGAGATTTGGCAAGAATAAGGGGCTCCTGCTTCACAAATGAAGAGAGTTAACAATATTTAAACCCAATTGTTTCCCTTCCGGCTAAGCCATGGCAGTGGCCGGACAACACACTCGAGGCAAGTGATCCTGCTGGAGTATCTTAATTTCCCCACCCCTTTTCATGGCCAGGCTGGACGCACTCTGGGTAGACGGGGCCGAGGGAGGGTCACGGAGCTGGAGACCCTCCTCCACCATCCAGCCTAGTGCCAGCACTCATTTCAAGACTGAAGTCTTCTCTCCAAGAGTCCACAGGTCTGTTTTATGGAAACCCCAAACTCTCAGACAAAACGTCACTTTGCTGTACACCTGAAACTAACACAGGATTGTAGATTAACTCTACTCCAAAGAAGATAATAATAAAGCATCCCTAAGAAAGACTTCCTTATAGGGCTGAGTACTTTGCCTGGTACTTCAAGGACAGGTGATTTAGGTCTTTTTTTTAAAAAAGGAACTGCCTGGAAATAAAAAGGCTTGGTGAATTCGGGGTTAGATTTAGGGTCACCAAGGCAACTGCCTTCTCCTATAGGTTCTGGTTTAAGTGTAGAGATCATTTACAACTCAGGACTGGCACAGGACGCCATTTGTCAGGAAGCTCTGACTCATTTCTATTTTGGTGCTGATGAAATAAAAGGAAATAAAGCGTAAAATTACTTTTGAGCTCAGGGAGGGAGGTGAATTATTCTGGGAACTCTATCCATATTACTGTGAAAAATATACAAATATAATCATGTAAAAATTATATGGTGGTGGTTTAGTTGCTAAGTTGTGTCTGACTCTTGCGACCCCAAGGACTGCAGCCCACCAGGCTCCTCTGTTCATGGGATTCTCCAGGCAAGAATACTGGCATGGGTTGCCATTTCCTCTCTAGGAGATCTTCCCGACCCAGGAATCGAACCCAAGCAGATGCTTTACTGAATGAAGAGTCAGTAAAGCTATTATAAGAGTATAAGCTATTATAATAGTCCAGACTATATACAAGTGTATGTTTATAAATATAAAATAGTCTGTGTATTAGAACACTGTATATTTAAAAATATGTCAGAGAGTACAGGTAAGGAATTCATTCCCTTGCTCCTTGCTATAATTCCTTTATCCTCTGATCATTTCAATCCTTATAAGAAAGTAAATGTATAAAAGCTCAGAATTTTAAAAAATAGTCTGTGTATTAGAACACTGTATATTTAAAAATATGTCAGAGAGTACAGGTAAGGAATTCATTCCCTTGCTCCTTGCTATAATTCCTTTATCCTCTGATCATTTCAATCCTTATAAGAAAGTAAATGTATAAAAGCTCAGAATTTTAAAAATTCTCCTTGTAATTACTGTTTATTTCTGAAGTAATTTGGCCTTCCGTTTGTTCACTGGCTTGAATAAGCTCGCTGATTTTTATATAGTTGGTTATTTATTTTATAGCAATGGTGCCCAATCTATTTGTTTAGTTTAACAAATCACTTGTTTGTAGTCAATTAAGTCACACATTTCTTGGGGAGCTATAAGCGAATTGCTATGCAGCATAGTATAAAGAATCATGAGATGTTACCCCTAATTTTGAATGCGTAAGTCAGGAAGAGATGGCACTCACACGAAGAACAGACTTGGAGATAAGAACTCCCATATTTTTGGGAGGGAGGAAGTGAAATTACAAAACAGGCCATGAAGAGGCAGCTGAAAAATTAAGAGGAAACCTTGAATAATATTACATTAAGCAATACAAGAAAGAAAAGTTTTCTCAGCATTGACGGATAGAGAGACATCAAGGGAACCAAAGCTTGAGAAACAAACAATTTGTTTTGAGGATTCATTCTTTTGGAGAAAGCCATTTAGCAGATGGATTGAAAAATGAGCCAGATCCTTTGGGTTTCAGGGTTGATAGAGTAGTGAAGGAAAAAGCCGTAATATATTAAACTATTTCTCAAGAAATGTGTCAGGGAATGAAAGGAAAGAAAGCCTTGTAGAGGAAAAAAGGTTTAAAAAAATACATTTAAACTGAGAGATTGGGATTGACATATATACACAGTTCAGTTCAATCGCTCAGTTGTGTCCGACTCTTTGCGACCCCATGAATCGCAGCACGCCAGGCCTCCCTGTTCTCACCAACTCCCGGAGTTCACCCAAACTCATGTCCATTGAGTTGGTGATGCCATCCAGCCATCTCATCCTCTGTTGTCCCCTTCTC
>SJXQ01012372.1:32116-65581 GCA_006408695.1 Aepyceros melampus
CCAGCATTTCTCATGATGTACTCTGCATATAAGTTAAATAAGCAGGGTGACAATATACAGCCTTGACGTACTCCTTTTCCTATTTGGAACCGGTCTGTTGTTCCATGGCCAGTTTTGACTGTTGCTTCCTGACCTGCATACAGATTTCTCAAGAGGCAGGTCAGGTAGTCTGGTATTCCCATCTCTTTCAGAATTTTCCATAGTTTATTGTGATCCACACAGTCAAAGGCTTTGGCATAGTCAATAAAGCAGAAATAGGTGTTTTTCTGGAACTCTCTTGCTTTTTCCATGATCCAGCAGATGTTGGCAATTTGATCTCTGGTTCCTCTGCCTTTTTTAAAACCAGCTTGAACATCTGGAATTTCACGGTTCACGTACTGCTGAAGCCTGGCTTGGAGAATTTTGAGCATTACTTTACTAGCATGTGAGATTATACAGTGGAAGTGAGAAATAGATTTAAGGGACTAGATCTGATAGACAAGAGTGCTTGATGAACTATGGACAGAGATTAGTGACATTGTACAGGAGACAGGGATCAAGATCATCCCCATGGAAGAGAAATGCAAAAAAGCAAAATGGCTGTCTGAGGAGGCCTTACAAATAGCTGTGAAAAGAAGAGAAGCGGAAAAGCAAAGGTGAGAAGGACAGATATAAGCATCTGAATGCAGAGATCCAAAGAATAGCAAGAAGAGATAAGAAAGCCTTCTTCAGCGATCAATGCAAAGAAATAGAGGAAAACAACAGAATGGGAAAGACGAGAGATCGCTTCAAGAAAACTAGAGATACCAAGGAGACACTGCATGCAAAGATGGGCTCGATAAAGGAGAGAAATGGTCTGGACCTAACAGACGCAGAAGATATTAAGAGGTGGCAAGAATACACAGAAGAACTATACAAAAAAGAGCTTCATGACCCAGATAATCATGATGGTGTGATCACTCACCTAGAGCCAGACATCCTAGAATATGAAGTCAAGTGGGCCTTAGAGAGCATCACTATGAACAATGCCAGTGGAGGTAATGGAATTCCAGTTGAGCTATTTCAAATCCTGAAAGATGATGCTGTGAAAGTGCTACACTCAATATGCCAGCAAATTTGGAAAATTCAGCAGTGGCCACAGGACTGGAAAAGGTCAGTTTTCATTCCAATCCCAAGGAAAGGCAATGCCAAAGAATGCTCAAACTATATACACAGTACTAGGTATAAAACAGGTAACTAATGAGAACCTACTATATAGCACAGAGGGGAAAAAAAAGAAGGTAATCCATTTGGACTGTAGCCTGCAAGGCTCCTCTGTCCATGGAATTCTCCAGGCAAGAATACTGAAGTGGGCTGACATTCTGTTCTCCAGGGGATCTTCCTGATCCAGGGATTGAACCCAGGTCTCCTGCATCACAGGCAGATTCTTACCATTTGAGCCATCAGGGAAGCCCTAGGACATATGTTAAATTAACCTTCTGCTGTATGACTCAGGGAACTGAAACTGGGGCTCTGTAACAACTTAGAAGGGTGGGACGCGGAGGGAGGTTCAAGAGGGAACATATATACACCTATGGTTGATTCATGTTCATGTTTGCAGAAACCAATACTGTAAATCAATCATCCTTCAATTAAAAATAAAGAAAATTTAATATGCATTCCAATATACATTAGGTGCAAACAAATATTTTTGATTGCACTTATTCATGCATTGGAGAAGGAAATGGCAACCCACTCCAGTGTTCTTGCCTGGAGAATCCCAGGGACAGGGGAGCCTGGTGGGTTGCCGTCTATGGGGTCACACAGAGTTGGACACGACTGAAGCAACTTAGCAGCAGCAGCATACAAGGTACTTAGAATAGTCCAATTCAGAGTCAGAAAGCACACTGGTAGATGCCTGGGGCTGTGGCGTGGATGGGTGGGGAGACGGGGATGGGAGTTCATGTTTAATGGGGACAGAGCTTCAGTTTAGGAAGGTGAAAAAGGGTGGGTGACGGTGAGAGCTGCTCAACAATGTGAACGGGCTCGGTGTTGTCAAACTGTACCGTTAAATATGGCTGAAATAGTCTATATTATGTGACTTTTAGCATAGTAAAAAGCATTTTTAAAAATATCTATTTCAGGTTGGAGAAGATAGCATAATTACGTATTCTTGGCAATGAGGTGGAAATCAGAGAGAGAGGGAAAAGCTGAAGATGCCAGAGAGGAAGCAGGGCTGGTGTTACAGAGCCGCCAGGGTCGACAGCCAGGACACCGAGAAGGGGGGCTCTCTCAGAGGCTGAGAGCGGGAATAGGGCTCAGGGAGCAGCAGCTGTGCCCTGGAGCGCAGACACCGGTGGAAGACACGGGCTCTCCCAGCTCCAGCACGCCAGTAGCTTCCTCAGCAACTCAGAAGGGCTATGGGAATATCTGAGACAGTCACTGAGTGGGAACCACAGGGAAAGACAAGCCGTTTCTAAATGCCAGAGTGAGCCCCACTGAACAGTTCAGCACACATGCCCTGAGCCCCTCCTAAGAACTCAGTGAGATAGGAAAATGAATGAAACAAGGCCATCTGCAGCAACATGGATGGACCCAGCCACGATCATACTAAGTGAAGTCAGAGAATGACAAATATTACATGATATCACTTATATGTGGACACTAAAAAAATGATACAAATGAACTTATTTAAGGAACAGAAATAGACTCACAGGCTTAGAAAACAAACTTGTAGTTACCAAAGGAGAACCGCATGGAGGCATAAAACAGGAATGGGCTTAACACACACACACACATACTCAACAAGGACATACTGTATAGCACACGGAACTATACCCAATATTTTTTAATAACCTAGAAAAGGATATGAAAGTATATATACATATGTGTGTGTGGCGGGGTGCGTATATATATATATATATTCAGACATATCTGAATCACTTTGCTCTACACTCGAGGCTAGCACAACATTGTAAATCAACTATACTTTGAAAAAGAGATTGAAGAGTAGTAGCATTTGATTCATTTACACAGCATTTTGGCAACAGGATATAAAGGCAACAGGAAGAACTGACAGGCTGTCTGAGACACCACGCACACGGCTCGTCAATTAACTTCTATGAACGGTGTCTGTGTGTGAGATGCAAGGAAAGTCTTCAGTGACACATTTTTTTCCCTTGCTTGTTCCTAAAGCATTTGAGATGACTAACTTGAAGCATTAGTACTCTGTTCTTCTAGGGCCAAGGAAAAGTATTTATCAGCTTCTCATCCATTTTGTATTCTGATGGTGTGACCACGTGTCATATCACACCATTTATATACAGTGTGTACACACGGGGCAACACATTAGCAGAACCTTTGGTGTTTATAGTAAATTCCCAAATGAAAATATAGACAGACTAGAAAAGCCCTGGGCATATGCCTTCACACCACGTGAAAAAATAAAAGCTGGACTTCCTTGGTGGTCCAGTGGTTAAGAACTTCCCTGTAAATGCAGGAGAAGGCAGTGGCAACCCACTCCAGTACTCTTGCCTGGAAAATCCCATGGATGGAGGACCCTGGTAGGCTGCAGTCCATGGGGTCACTGAGGGTCGGATACGACTAAGCGACTTCACTTTCACTTTTCACTTTCCTGCATTGGAGAAGGAAATGGCAACCCACTCCAGTGTTCTTGCCTGGAGAATCCCAGGGACGGGGGAGCCTGGTGGGCTGCCGTTTATGGGGTCGCACAGAGTCGGACACGACTGACGTGACTTAGCAGCAGCAGCAGCAGGGAAAACAGGTTTGATCCCTGGTCTGGGAATACTGCATATGCGCAGGGCAACTAAGCCCGTGCACCACAACTACTGAGCCCACACTCGAGAGCCTGTGAGCCCCAGCTGCTGAGCCCACGTGCCCTAGAGCGGAGCTCTGCAGCAAGGGGAGCCGCCTCAATGAGAAGCCTGCCTACCTCCACAAGAGAAAGCCTGAGTGCAGCCGTGAAGACACAGTGCAGCCAGTACTAAGATTTTTTTCAAAAGGAAAGACTATAAATGTTTTATATTTCTGTGTGTATCTGGTCCCACAGAGTGTATATTCAACTCATGCTCGAGCATCATTGGAAATTTTAAGGAAATTCCTTGTGATTCCATTTTCTTTTTTTTTTTTCAGATGTTCAAGCTGGTTTTATTTTTATTTTTTTTTAAATTACAGCTAATTTCTTCTATTTATTTGTACTATTTTTTTTCAAATGGCTGTAATTTTATGGTATAAGTATTCACTAAGTTGTTTGGGGAGAAGGCAATGGCACCCACTCCAGAACTCTTAACTGGAAAATCCTATGGACGGAGGAGCCTGGTAAGCTGCAGTCCATGGGGTTGCTAAGACACGACTGAGCAACTTCACTTTCACTTTTCACTTTCCTGCATTGGAGAAGTAAATGGCAACCCACTCCAGTGTTCTTTCTTGGGAATCCCAGGGATGGGGGAGCCTGGTGGGCTGCCGTCAATGGGGTCACACAGAGTCAGACAGGACTGAAGCGACTCAGCAGCAGCAGCAGTAGCAGGTTTTTTGGACCTTAGTAAAAAGGACTTTCAGTTATTTCCTTTGGCTTTTTATCACTATATAAAAAATTAATGAGATACTAAGAGCAACTTGAACAGAGAATGTTTGGAAATCTCTTATCTACAAAGTCAAATTTATAATTATTATAAAAGTTCCAGGCACAAATTTTTTAAGTACAATTCTTATTCATTACCTTCTAACTCTAAATTATTATTCTTCAACTCTAGATTATCAAGTATCATTCCACTGTTTTACTGTCTTTTATTGTTTTGGATGGGAAAAGATTTAATTTACATGTTCTCCTTTTTCGTGAATGTGTATCTAAATGGACAATTTCAGGACTTTTCATAGATTGTAGATAGGGAGAAATAACCTTGCAAGATTATTTCCCTGAGAAATAACTTTGCAAGATTATTTCCCTATTTTTTAACCACTTTTGCCTCATTTGAAAAAAAAAGAAAGCAAATTAATATTCATAGTCTAACAGAAAGCAGGTGTAAGGCATTAGACTAGTTAGTTACTACCATGAAGTTAGACTAGTTAATATAATGAACACAAATATAAACAGAGATGTGGAAAGCAAAGGGAAATCACTTCATATTGCAATATAGATTTCTAGACTAGAAATCTGTCTCCATCTGGTTATATCAACATAAGCAACTTCATCTTCCAGGCCTCCACTTTGCTTCCACAAGAAGAATGTTTATTCACTTATCAATCTAGCAATAATTTATAAGTATACAGAGTATTTTGAAGAACTTAAGGAAAAATAATGCATACTCTCAGTTACTACATAATTCATTGGATCACGTTAGCACATATAGTTACTTCTTATTTTATTTAGTTTTTAATTGATTTTTATTTTTTAGTTTGTTTTGCTTTACAATACTGTATTCGTTTTGCTATACATTGACATGAATCAGCCACGAGTGTACATGAACTCCCAATCCCGATTCCCACCTCCCTCCTCCCGCCCCACACCTTCTCTCTGGATTATCCCCGTGCATCAGTCCCAAGCATCCTGCATCCTGCATCAAACCTGGACTGGTGATTCGTTTCACTTTCGATATCAAACATGTTACATTGCCACTCTGCCAACTCATCCCACCCTCTCCCTCTCCCACAGAGTCCAAAAGGCCATTCTATACAACTGTGTCTCTTTTGCTGTCTTGCGTACAGGTTTATCATTACCATCATTCTAAATTCCATATATATGTGTATTTTTTTTTTTAATTAATTTTTATTTTTTTAGTTTGTTTTGCTTTACAATACTGTATTCATTTTGCTATACATTGACATGAATCAGCCACGAGTATACATGAACTCCCAATCCCGACCCTCACCTCCCCTCTCCCGCCCCACACCCTCTCTCTGGATTATCCCCGTGCATCAGTCCCAAGCATCCTGCATCCTGCATCAAACCTGGCCTGGCGATTCGTTTCACTTATGATATCACACATGTTACACTGCCACTCTGCCAACCCATCCCACCCTCTCCCTCTCCCACAGAGTCCAAAAGGCCGTTCTATGCATCTGTGTCTCTTTTGCTGTCTTGCGTACAGGTTTATCATTACCATCTTTCTAAATTCCATATATATGTGTAAGTATACTGTATTGGTGTTTTTCTTTCTGGCTTACTTCACTCTGTATAATCGGCTCCAGCGTCATCCACCTCATTAGAATTGATTCAAATGTATTCTTTTTAATAGCTGAGTAATACTCCATTGTGTATATGTACCACAGCTTTCTTATCCATTCATCTGCTGATGGACATCTAGGTTGCTTCCATGTCCAAGGAAACCAGAATTGAAAGAGACACGTGTACCCCAATGTTCATTGCGGCACTGTTTATAATAGCCAGGACATGGAAGCAACCTAGATGTCCATTTTCTTTACTTTTGAAAAAGTGAACTAAGTTGCAAAGGAGAAGAGACATGCCCACCTCATCCCCAAATAGGAATAAGAAATGTCACTTGCCACTCATTTCCAGAAAGTATCTTGCGTTCATCAGCATTCGGCCTTGGGGTTTCAGCTCTAACTGGTGGAAGGAAGAAAAGAAACATGGGTCAGAGCATGAGGCAAGCGCTGAGCTGAACGACATCCCAACTGAGGAGCTGGGTGAGGCAGGAGATTTCCAGCGCAGCTCTGTTCCTTTTCATCTTGCTCAATCATGTTATCATCAAAATAGCACAGCATCCACAAATATAACCTTTCTTTTATCAAAACACCTCAGCAGCTCATGAATTTGATTTGGAGATCAAAACTTCCTTAAGGCCATGTCCAACTTTCTGCGGACTGATGGACTGCTGCCTGCCAGGCTCCTCTGTGCATGGAATCTCCCAAGCAAGAATACCGGAGTGGGTTGCCATTTCCTCCTCCAGGACATCTTCCTGACTCAGCTCTCCTGAGTTGCAGGCGATCCTTTACTGCTGAGCCACCAGGGCCTCTAGGTTAATAGGGGTATTAATGGGAGTGGCCTTTTACTTGCATGTGGAGAACCTGCTTCCTTGGGAAAGTGCGGACCATCTACTAAGGGAAATTTTAATTAGATTGGTCAAGGAAGGGATTAAGAATATGTATATTTCAGTATGATTATGTAGAAGGGACCTGTTAAAGGATGATGCAGATTACGTGATGTGACGTAAGAGACACATGGCAAATCTGAGAAGACCTGACTAACCACTAATAATAATATAATTAACCTGTAACACAGCATTGTTCACATGCTAACCAGAAAAAAAAAAAAGGTGAACTGAAGCCCATTGCTGATCACTACATCTATGGGTAACTGAAAAATAGCAAGAAGGGTCTGGTTGAACTCAGGACTAAATATGAATCATGGTTAAATAATTCAAAGTCATGTGATCTTATACCTTCCACCAGACCTTTAAAGATATTGGAGAAACTGACATAATAGCAATGCCAATCATAGCGTATCACTATTAGAATTTTATGATGTGACAAGCTTGTACCACTTGCTTAACTAAACATTCCCATGAAAGTTTAAATTTGTTCTTGTTGTTCAGTTGCTAAGTTGTGTCTGACTCTTAAATGGCTTAAATGGATTAGTGAAAAGAGAAGAGGCTTTGACATCAAGTACATAAACCATTATTCTCTGGTTTATGGAATAATAAATAATGGAGGCAAAAATAAAACTCGAAGAACAAGGGATCGGGGCTCATTCCCAGAGGAAGTGGAAAAAACTGGTACCAGGTGACTGCAATGCTATCAATATTCAGGAATTAGTAGTGACAGAGGAAATTAAATCAGTGAGCTGCTGAAAAAACAGCCTCCACAGAAAGTCAGAGTCCATCACATTTATGAGTGAGTGGGGGATAACCACACCAACAGGGAAAACCCTGGGAAAGCAGAAACAAAATATTGATGTTTGGAAACTAGATGGTGACTGTGGAGGAGGTAAGGGCAATTCTGAGAAAATCTTGTTTTGTTTTTTTTTTTTTTAATTAGAGAAACTAATTTTAAGAAAGCAGATTTCAGTAGAAGGGAAACTAAGTCCAAAGCAATCTGTTGATGCTTAAACATGATAAATAAAAGTGAGCTAGGAAATAACCTTGAACATAACAAAGGCAGAAAATACAAGAAGGTTGCCAATAGTTAAATGTGGATCCGAGGGCTTCAGTTCAGTTGCTCAGTCGTGTCTCTTTGCGACCCCATGAACTGCAGCACGCCAGGCCTCTCTGTTCATCACCAACTCCCAGAGTTTACTCAAACCCATGTCCATCGAGTTGGTGATGCCATCCAACCATCCTATCCTTTGTCGTCCCCTTCTCCTCCTGCCCTCAATCTTTCCCAGCATCAGAGTCTTTTCCAGCGAGTCAGCCTTCGCATCAGGTGGCCAAAGTACTGGAGTTTCAGTTTCAACATCAATCCTTCCAATGAACACCCAGGACTGATCTCCTTTAGGATAGACTGGTTGGATCTCCTTGCAGTCCAAGGGACTCTCAAGAGTCTTCTCCAACACCACAGTTCAAAAGCAACAATTCTTCGGCGCTCAGCTTTCTTTATAGTCCAACTCTCACGTCCATACATGACCACTGGAAAAACCATAGCCTTGACCAGACGGACCTTTGTTGACAAAGTAATGTCTCTGCTGTTTAATATGCTGTCTAGGTTGGAAGGATATCCCATCCTTCCAAGGATCCGAGGGCTTACGTGTCAATAATCCCAATATGCAAAAAATATGGAAAGTCTGACAAGAATAAACTTAAAAAAAAATATCTTGGCAAGAAAGCAAATGAAACTTTTAGCGGTATAAATAGAAAAACAACTTGTTTGTCAAGGATGCATAATAAAAGAATTTTAAAAATAGTTATCCCTTTATTCATTGAAAAGGAAATCAACAGTATGCTCCTTTAAAAATTAGAGATTTGGTGACTCTTTCCTTTAAAAAAAATGAGGCAGAAAGTGGAAAATAAATGGGAATGGAGAAAAACAGAGAAGATTTTCTCTAGCTTCTCTCTTCTCTGAGCTTGGGCAAATGCTCTATGACTCAGAGGTATCTGCAGCCTCACCGCTCCCCCAGCAGGTCTGTGTAAACTTTTACCACTAAGTCACATACCTGTGACATTACCCACTTATTTATCTACTTCCTATTTGCACAACCAGCTACCTAAGAGGAATTCTGTTTCTGTGATCTCTCACCAGGCTGAATGAGTTCACAGACACCCTGAACTAAATTATCTAATACATCTAAGCCTGGGAGACTTTAAGAAAAAAATCTTGACATATCATTATCTCTAAAGATTACTTTAGCGATGCAAGCAAAGATAGATATACTTTCCTAAAAAGTATCTCTCTCTCTCGCTCTCTTTTTTTAAGGTAAAAAATATACAATTGACATGAAAATCTGTTTTAGGCTTATATTATTCCCATTTGAAACCTGGCATTTGAAAATCTTTTGGCTGGAGTTCTTAGGAATCTGAGTTATACGAAGTATGAAGCTGAAAGGTAAGAGTCTCCTCCTTTGCATAAAGGATACAGACATTTGAAAACACTTTCTGGGTTTCAGCTCTTACAAAAGCAGCTTTTACTTATATGTTTTCTTTAATTTTTGTACCCTAGAAATTTTCATACAAATTTTTTATGCTTTCATAGTTTACTTCTCCCTTTAACTTCATAACTATTTTGGTAACAAATGTTTAGCATCGAAGTTTTCAAAAATCTGTGTGGTAACATGAGTTGTGTATAATGTACTTTTTAGAGCAAAGTAAGCTAATCCTGAATATTCATTGGAAGGACTAAAGATGAAGCTCCAATACTTTGGTTACCTGATGCGAAGAGCCCATTCACTGGGAAAGACCCTGATGCTGGGAAAGATTGAAGGCAAAAGGAGAAGGGGGTGGCAGAGGATAAGATGGTTGGATAACAGCACTGACTCAAGGGACATGGGTTTGAGCAAACTCTGGGAGATAATGGAGGACAGGGGAGCCTGGCCTGCTGCAGTCCTGGGCTCACAAAGAGTCCAATACGGCTGAACACTGAACAACAAGCTAAGCAAACACATTACGACGAGAAAAAATTACAGGGATTGAGATATTAAATGGATCTTTGCTCTCTTCTCACTTATCTATCCAGCATCTTGTCTAAGATAGTTTATCAAGGTATCATGTAGGTATCTAGATATCTTGATATTCACGTGATATCCTGATACACAGATCACAGGTAGGTTCCCACGCTATGAAAATTTTGTGGTATTTCCAAGCTGACTTTAACTGTTATAGATCAATAACAGTTCTTCACACCCTAAGAGACCTTATTTCCTTTACACAAGAATCAAAGAAATTTGAGTATGCTAGTATGTTCTAGAGTCCACAATGAACACTCATTGTCACAATCAAGTCACCAGTGAGTCAGTGGTAGGGAGTCAGTTTCCTCGAGGCCTTCAGGATGACACTGAAATTTTGCACCAGTCTTCAGCTACGATGGTATCTATCACTTCGTGGAATATACACATAAAGGAAGCCCACGCCCTGGCTGCTTACCCAGAGTTCTGTCTTCCCATTGTTCTTCCTGCACCTCTCAGCCAGGGAGCAGAGCTCCACGGTGGTCTCGGATATCAGGTCCACGTTTTTGCCCTTCACGATGATCTGCATCACTCGTCCCTTGTTGATGTGGGCGTCGAAAGTGCTGTCCCAGGGCGGGTACATGGTTGGCTTTTTCTGGATGTACATCTGCCCATTCTCTAGGAATGGAAAGATACGTTCTCATTACACTTTCAGCCTCTTCTGGGAAATAATTCACCCATTCCATCTGCTCTCGAGGACCCTGTAAGTCCTTTGGGAGGACGACAGTAACACATACAAGAATTAGAGACACCCAGAGAATGAACTCATGGTTACCAGGGAGGAAGGATGGGGGAAGGGACAGTTAGGGAGTTGGGGATGGACACGCACACACTGCTCTATCTAAAATGCATAACCAACAAGGTCCTACTGTGTAGCACAGGAAACTCTGCTCAGTATTAGGTACCGCGTGGATGGAAGAGGGATTTGGGGGAGAATGGATACATGTATACACGCAAGGTTGAATCGCTCTGGTGTACACCTGAAATTATCACAACATTGTTAATTGACTATACTCCAATATAGTAAAAAAAAAAAAAAAGGAGTTAAAGATAAAATAGGACAAAATGAGATGGTTCCAAGGTCTACATGCAAGGTAATGTACTAAAACTTGGAAGTGAACCTGGATAATTTATGCAAATAAATCTGGCGTCTTCACTAGCAATGCTCTTTTCCTATCCATCAGTTGCTTCTTTTGAAGTCTGAAGATCTGAGCAAACATAAGAACCCAGCAGCTAAGCCTGGCATGTTTGGCAGAGGACAGTGACCTAGATACCCTCTTTTCTTTTTAACAGGTTTTATATTTTATGCCTTTGGGGATCCTTCTGTGTTCATGTATTAACGGCGGACACATGACTGTTCAATTTCACTGGTATCTAGTAAAAAAAAAAAAAAGATAATATAAAACTACTGTGTGTGGATTTGAAAAAGACAGTGACAATTTCAGGCTGATACTGAGTGTTCTTTTAAAAAGATATTTTAAAATTTTCCACTCAACATAAATACCTTTAATAGGCAAAACCTTTAAAATACCATGAACCATTATTTTCTTCTCAAAATGAAGATACATTTTAACATGAACCATGCACCATAAGCAAAAACTAACAAGTGTCTCAGAGAGGTGGAGGTCGTCATCCCCGGAGTCAGTGAAGCAGGCTGCAGAGGGCCTGCAAATGGTTAGTGACAGGAACCAAGGGCAGGATGATGAAGTTTAAGGGAACCATCCCAGAACCACCAGGGAAAGTGATTACTGGAGGGATTCAGCAGTGTTGCCCTACCCTCCATCCACATTGGATTCTCTGTAGTATTTATGCTCTAGTCGTTGCAGGAGCAGAAAACTGCAGCTGTATTTCAGAGTTTCTTTCTTGTGACACTAAGCACATGAAAGGGCAGTCTGAGCAGAGATTTATCAGAGATATTGATAAAGCAAAAGAAAACGCCACTGAAAGCAGGGAAACAAAGCAGTTCTACCTCTTGATGCATGATGCTGAAAGAGAACAGGCATCAGGCATTTGCTAAATTATTCTTTGGGAGGTATACAAGGATTTGAATAAGTTGAAACCTCACATTGTAGGTAAACCTGGCTGTGAGAGGTATAAACTCTAGCAATGTTGACCATGGACTTGGAAGAGGAATATTTTTATGGTTTAATAGAAATTTAACTCAGGATTAGACTAAAAAAATAAAAAAGCCATGGCAATATTAGTGATCAGAGTAATGTTTTACTTCCACAGGCTTCAAGCTACCTCTCAAAATTCCTTTATCTTCTTCCAACCATTATCATTCAGCACACCCAGGAAACAGACAGAAATTCCCATAGCAAGGCATTTTTCACACTTTCATTCAGTAAAGATTGTCATCATTTATAAAGAAAACAAGAACTCAAGATCCTGTCTATTTACAGTGGGGTTTACTATTTTCAAAGGCTCCAGGACTGACAGCACTGTGTCCTATTTACTCCTGTTCTTTGCTTTATGTAAAATGCAGCCTTAACATCCCGAACATGGAAACCTGCTAAAACTCTACAGAAGTAATGTTTTAAATACCATGTTCAGAGAGATTTCTTTTCAGGACAAAACTAAAACAAAATTAAAAAACAAAAACTGCACTCCACAGGCTGACCTTTCAGAAAAACAAACTTCTTTTCCAACATGTCCTCTTGATTCATGTGGCTGATTAGACCAAGTTCAAAGGCAAGGCCAAAAGAAGAAATAGATACTTAAAAGAAAGGCTCCCAGGAGGCAAATGTCAGTGAGACCTGTGGATGTAAAGGGAACCAGATCCAAGGGACCCATTAAGTCAAAAATCAGCTTTGAAAAACTCAGACATTGCACACTTCAAAGATTTCGGTGACATTTGAAAGGTTTTAGATTGGGAGCAAGTGCCATTCTCACTGTTAACTAAACAGGAGAGAGATCTGGGCAGAAGGGAACTCAAGATGATCAGTCAGCTCCTCCGCTTTGATGTGCTCCTGGGGCTGGAAGGCAGAAGCCAGTTGAGCACAGAGAAGTCTTTTAAGGGAAAGAAGAGCCAGCATCCAGGATTGGAAACCCCAGGGTTCTGAGCTGGACACATCCAGCTGGAGGTCATCACCTGCAGAATCATGTTCCTCTTGCACCCGGGAACGTCACTTAATTTTTCTTTTTCAAGACTACCTTCTCTCTCCATCTTTCTCTCCAGCCCCAATTCTCTCCCCGCACAACCTGCTTCTATGTCTTCACTTCGCATGACTTACTATGTGATCTTTCTGATTTTTGCTTATCTTCTGCTAGGAGAGGAACTCTGAAGGAAAGGGATGTCTTCTGGCCCAGTATACAGTAGGTGCTCCATAAACACCTTCTCTGTAAATGCACTGTAGCGGCTCCTAATTGTTCCTGTGACTGCATCGGTGGTAATCAGACTTCCCTACAAAGTGTCGTCTGCTAAAACCAGAACATGTGTGTAGAGAGGTAGGGAAAGGCAGGGAGGCTGGGAAAACCATGGGATGTAAACTTCATCCTCCTTTTTATTTTTTCCTTTTCTTTCTGTTTTTAGAAAGTCCATGAGAACTTTAACATACAGAGGCAGGGACCAGACAGGGTAGGAGCAGTTCAAGTGATCATGAAGATATTCTAGACAGAAAAGGATTATCTTATTTTTCCCGAGTGACATTGTTTACTCACATTATCATTTCTAATGTGCTTCAGGAAATAAACTGGTTAAAATATTATCAAATTTTCTCTAAAACATTTCAGCAGTCACTTCATTAGACAATGTAGCTTTATGTTCATTCACTCTTCCAAATGGAAGAAGTATTCCAAATGTCCACTCAATACTCATTCTTTGTCTCTTCACTTATTACAATGTACAGTGATGTCAATTACTATTTCATTTAGAAAAATTCCTTGACTCCATGGTACTACCATGCTCAAATGTGCACATCAGTTACATTGCTGTACCAGTAATTTAGACAAGTCAGAGTAGGATGATTTTATGGAAAGATCTAAACCCATGAAGGAATCTTGGAAGACTGTCATACTTTCCTCCTCCCCATGAAATGTTCATGAATATTTAAATCTGACAAAATTCTTTAACTCACCTGGGGTTTTAGTAAAGGAAGTCTTCTGAAATTTGAACCCTAATTGCTAATCCTATACGTTTTGTACTATTTATCTGAACTTGGTCAAAGAAGCAGTGAAATATCTTTGGTGTTAAGTCTAAGACAATGGAATATTACTCAGCCATAAAAAGGAATGCATTTGAGTCGGTTTTCGTGAGGTGAATGAACCTAAAACCTAGATCCTGTTACACAGTGTGAAGTCAGTCGGAAAGAAGAACACCAATACATTAACACACATATATATGGAATCTAGAAAAATGGTACTGATGAACTTATATTCAGGGCAGGAATAAACCTGCAGATACAGAAAACAGACTTTGGACACAGTAGGGGAAGGAGAGGGTGGGACAAATTGAGAGTGTGGCATTGAAACAGATACGTTCCCATATGTGGAACAGCTAGCTAGTGGGAAGCTGCTGTATAGCACAGGGAGTGCAGCTTGGTGCTCTGAGACAGCCTGGAGGGGTGGGAGGGAGGTCCAGAGGGAGGGGACATATGTATACCTAAGACTGGTTCACGTTGTTGTATAGCAGCCGCCAACACAATATTCTAAAGTAAGTATCCTTCAACTAAAAGTTTTCAAAATGCAAGATGACACAGACTTTATCTATAATCATAGAAAACAATCAGACAATACCGTACCATGTTCTACTCTAGCTCAATAAAGTAGGTTTTGGGTGTTTTTCCTTTGTTAACTCCGCACATAAAGTCCTCAACTCATTCCTCCTTTCCTCCATTTATGTGGGAAATGGGACCATGACCTAGAACTTAAGGCGGGCAACCAGGTCTAGTTCAGAGGTCCTTACTAAGCCCATGTGCCTCTGAGGAAGCACTTGGCTTCTCTGGGCATTGTTTCCTGAGCTGGAAAGTAAGGTTGAGTCAGGCGACCTTGATGTCCCGGAAGGCCTTGCTTCCCAGTTGACTGCAGGGGTGTCCTCTTCCCCCACCCCTCACGCCCAGCACCCACTCAAGCTTACCTGATTCAACATACTCTTTGACAAGCACGGCACAGTAAGGGTTAACCGCCTCACCCTGGCATGACTGGCAGGACCCACAGTCGAAGTTGGACAAACCAATTCGGAGAAACGGTGACATGATGGTCACTCCCTGCAAAGCAACAGAAGACAACAGCTGTTTGAAGACTGTAAAATGTATTATTTGGGGTGTTGCGTCCCTCTTAACCAGTGCTTTATCTCTGAAAGCCAGAGCCTCAAGTGGCTCGACTATCCGTTCAAACAAATGTTTTACTTCCCCTTCTGCACGCTGCATTACTGGGCTCACCCCAGACCGCAGGCTGACGTGCCAGAGAAAGCGGCGTCCTGGACTAAGGTTATTTAACCTCGTCAGTTAGACCTAAGTCCCACTCCTAATTGAATGGAGTTATATTTAATAGTTACAGAGAGACACAAACGCATTCCAACACTTCATTTCTTCTATTAGTCAAGTGGGTACCCAGGAAACAACACAGTAATAAGAAAATGAGTTTATAAACAGCAAGTCTATTTTAGTCCTAGCAGTTAAATATGACACTGTGAAATTCTTACGTGGGCTATTTGTGTGTGTGATGGAATGGGCTCTGGGCGCTTATTTAGCAGCTGATCTGTTTACTTTAGACACACACACAGACAGAGATATATATATCTGTGTCTGTGTGTGTGTGTGTACGTATTTAAAGAGCTCTTGAACAGTTTGAACCACTTAAAAACCCTAAATCACTGACCACCATGAAATAGCAACTTCATTGTGGAAAGAGAAACAAAGGACTTTGTAAAAGTCACAGATCTAATAATTACACTTTCCGGGAGATGTTAGTGAAAATCATCTTAGTGTTGGGTACAGAGTCAGGGATTCTAGTCTGATTTTTTATCTACTGTTCTTTCCTTTGTTTGACCATTTACTTCAACTAAAGCTCCCTCTTTACCTACTTTTTCATGATGCTCCATGAATCTGAAACTATTACCTGGTATCAATAATTAGTGATAAAATTACACTCTTGCTTCCTGTCTCTTGAACAGATTTCACCTCATGAATTTTCAAAAAAACATTCTTAAGGAAATCAAAGGGAATGTGCATTGGCCAAAAAGTTCCTTTGGGTTTTTCTGTAAGAGGTTATAGGAACTTTTTGACCAACCCAGTATCAAGAAGAAAGCATGGGCTATCTTTCTGATCTTTGTGGAAAAGAACAAAACTACTCAGAGTAACAGGCTCCCAGATGCCATGATCGATGACACAACTGGGAATCTCGAAGCCATCATTTGAAGCCAGCGGAGCCACGAAAGATTACCAGTCCTCTGAGCCTCTGGAATGCTGCTGGCCTTGAGGTTTCTTTGTTTGTTTGTTTTTAACCAACAGGGAGACATATCAGGGGCCCCTGACAATTGCTGTTAATTTCATGGAGATTGAGAGTCCCAATTTCCTGCACTTCAGCATGTTTAAATAAAAGACATGGTCACAGAATCATCCTGATTTGTCTCATGTTCTTAGCCTCTGAAACATTCCCATGAATCAGCAGTGAGATGACTTCCAGGTTTGTCTTTAGGGAGCCCCCTTACCCTCTGAGCTTAGAACTCTTGGGTAGGAGCCTGTCTAAGAAATGAGAATTCTCCAGAGAAAACTTGAGACCCCCCACCCGCCTCTCCCCCTGGGGTTCCTGGGTCATGTAGATCTTTCAGACAAATTTATATTCTTCCACTGATCAAGCCAAAAACTGGCATCATTTATGGGACTATTCACCACATGTGGACTTTTTGAAGATTTCCTCAAAACAAGCTGAAGGTAAGCAATTCATTCGGGCCGGAGCCCGGAGGGATTAGTGACTCATAATGTCTGAGTTACAAGCACTCTGACCTTTACTGACATGTGTCACTTTGCTATTTCCAGGCTGGGCTCAGAATTAGGCAACAGCACTCAACGAGCACCTGGGAAAATCTGTCTGGGGATAGACAGAAAGCTGTAGGGTCTGCAGGGGCTCTATCACAGCAAGGAAGTGAGTTGCAGTGAAACCCCCTCCTCCTGCAGGGCTGGCGTAGACATCACTGATGTCCTATCCACAAGTGATCCAGGCACCCTCGCCAGTCTGCCTGCCCTATCCCCTCACACATGGGCATTTTGCCCATCTGCCCAATGCATCCATCTATCTGGTAGCAAAGCCAATGCATCTCGTTCTAAAGGCCTGGTCCTAGGGACAGCATCTGACATTTTGACATTTAGAAAGCAGAACTGGCATTTGTGTGCTTCACCTCACACATTGTTCAGTAAAGCCTCAAGCTCAGAGGTGCCTTTTTAAGGCAAAAGGTAGCATTTTATTCCTGAGCTACTCAGAATCTTCTCTCCTTCTGTATCGTGTCCTGGCTATTGTAAATGGTGCTGCTATGATCAATGGGGACCTAGGGTGTCACATAGAGTGAAGTCACAGAAACAAATATAACGCATAGATATATGAAATCTAGGAAAATGGTATGTGAAAGTGAAAGTTGCTCAGTCGTGTCTGACTCTGACCCCAAAGAATTCTCCAGGCCAAAATGCTGGAGTGGGTAGCCGTTCCCTTCTCCAGGGGATCTTCCCAACCCAGGGATCAAACCCAGGTCTCCCACACTGCAGGCAGATTCTTTGCCAGCTGTCACAAGGGAAGCCGAAGAATACTGAAGTGGACAGCCTATCCCCTCTCCAGCGGATCTTCCCAACCCAGGAATCAAACCGGGGTCTCTTGCACGTGGATTCTTTACCTACTGAGTTATCAGGGAAGCCCCAGAAAAATGGTACAGATGATCTTATTTGCAAAGCAGAAATAGAGACGCAAACGTAGAGAACTAATATATGGATACTAAGGGGGAAGGGAGGGTGGGAGGAACTGGGAGGACTGTGATTAACCTAGACTGCTTATACTCTGTATAAAATAGATAACTGATGAGAAGCTACTCTGTAGCACCGGGAACTCTGCTCATTGCTCTGTGGTGCTCTGATGGAAAGGAAATCCAAAAGGGAGGGGATACATGTATACAAACAGCTGCTTCATTTTGCTGTACAGTAGAAACTAACACATTATAAAGCAACTACACCCCAATAAAAATTGATTAAAAAACAGTAATAGGCGATTATCATGAAATGAAGAAAATACGTAAAGTTAGTAAAACTCTCCTTACCTGAGGCAAAATTGCATTCAATATTTTGATGGATTTTCTCTAGTCTATTTTAATTAATGGGTTTTGTGTTTTTGTTTTATAGTCCGTGCTCCTACTGTTTGTATGAGATTATATCTGACTTTTAATTTAACATTTTATCATGAAGATAGTCCAAGTTGCTATGCCATCTTCCTAAGCATCCTTTTAATTCTTGCATGATATCCCATTGAGGGACAGCTCCATTATCTGCTTTATTAAAGTCTTATAGCTACATACAGAGATTGTGTCCAGTTATTCCAAATAGAAATTAGCTGATAAGCACCTTCTACAATATTTTTTTAATTTAGGAAGATTGCATCAGACTAGGTCACTAGAGAACTCCAATATTACTAGATCAAATGATATTACTATTTGTAAGAGATTACTATTTAAAGAAAATAACAAAAGGGGAAAATATCTATAGTAAATGTAACAGAAAATAAGTGATCATCATTCTTATATAATAAGTATACACAAATGTGTAGGAAAAAATACCCCAAACCACTACCTATGACCCAACTAAATAAGTGACAATGTCACAAATATATAAAATACAAAAAACATAGTTGTAACTAGTTCGTAGGAAAATTTCCAGCCTTGTGAGCAATTCAAAAAATGCAAAAACAAAGCAAGACACTATATAATTGCATTTATGTGACATTCTTGAAAAGATAAGCTACATGGGAGAGAAAAACCAGCAGTTAGCAGACAGGATGTGATTATAAAGGAAAGGCATGAGCAGGTTAGGGGGGACGGGCTAACTGGTTTATAGCCTGGTTGTGGTGGCAGTCACAGAAATCTAGACATAAATACACAGAATGATCACCCAAAATAAATGTGAATTTTTCCACATGGTAACTTAAGAACCAAAATAAAGATATATGCTACTATCATTTCAAGGCATAGATTATAAATTCAGAGATTATATAAAGAATATATATTAGGAAATGGAGAATCCATATAATAAAATACTGAATTAAAATCTGAAGTAACCAAGAATAGCCTCAATTTACTGAAGGTGGTCAGAGTCTTTAAAAAAAAAAAGAACATCTTTCACTCTATAACATTTAAACGCTCATGAAATTTTGCATTTTGGTGCAAAGAGCTGAAAAAAAGTAACATCAGCATTTAACAATGCATTTTCTTTGAGGTATATTAATATTCAATTCAAACTATAATAAAAAAATAGCTAAAATACTTAAAATATAAAATAAAACAATAACATTACTTTACCTGGGCAATTAGCAAGTATTTTTTGAAGTGCTCTTACCTAACACTGGCAAGGACAACATGCATCAGATGCTATCTTATCTGTTGTGAGCATAATTTCCACAGTCCTGTTGAACACACACACACACAGGCATGTATGTATATGTATATATGCAAATCTCAAGAGCCAAGAAGATACGTAATAAGCACATGAAGATGAAATTAACATGAAAGATTTTTGTGGGGTGACTTGTGCTCAGAGCGGATGGTAAGGGAGAAGGGAGATTCCAAGGAGAATTACTCTTGTACAGACACTGGAATCTCATCCATCAGGACTGTCCTCTCCCAGTCTCTCTACGGAGTGTCCATTTCATAATCTCTTTACTGCCAATCACAGTGACCTTGCTTTTTACAACAAAGAATGTGTGCATGAGAGTGACTGGCCGTGGCTTCCCTGGTGGTCCAGTGGTTAAGAATCTGCCTGCCAGTGCAGGGGAAATGGGTTCACTCCCTGGTCTGGGAAGACTCCGCATGCCACAGGGCAACTAAGCCCGCGCACCACCAAGCCTGCATGACCTAGCGCCCACGCTCTGCAACAGGAGAGGCCACCGCAACGAGAAGCCTGTGCGCCACAACGGAGAAAGCCCACACACAGCAACGAAGACCCAGAGCAGCCAAACATAAATGATAAAATTACATTTTAAAAAGTGACTGGCCAGCTCAGGCTGCCCTGGTAGCCCAGGGCAGGACACTCTGCAGACTGTTCGTCTGACTCCCTGGACAGCTCCTGGGGACCCTTGACCTGCCAAGTTTGCAGGGAACTCACTGTCTTGCCTTTGGAATCTGCCGAGTGACTGGTGCCAGGACTCCTGGCCTAGCACCCGCCTAGACATCACCCTTGCTCTCATCTGCCACAACCAACTTTCTCTTCTCCTTCCCCACCTCCTCTCCCTCCTTCCCTGGGACCTCCATTCTGCATCGTCCCTGTGAGACCCAATGTAGCAGCTTACTGTCTGTCTCCAGCCTTGTCACCTCTCACTTCCAGGCGGATCTCCACACTGCAGCCCCGAGGACCTTCCTTAAGATCACGCGGAGCTCCCGCTGCTTCTCCCACGTGTCAGACTGCTGCGTGGCTCTAGGCGCTTCACAATCCCGCCCCTCTCCCTGGACTGCTTTCCTAGTCCCCTCTGTCCTCCACCTGCCCCTCCCCCACTTCCTCATCTTCCAAGTTCCTGCTCAGTGTCTACCTCCTTGCAAACCCCTTCTTCCCTCACCTCCATCCCCCCCCACCTCCGACCTCACATCTTGGTGGGATTTACTCAGCCTCCCTTGGCCCCTGGGTACCCTGCGAGACACACCTGTCATAGCAGTTCGCCTCTCCTCTGCCATTTCAAAAGTCTGAGTGGTGTCGATCCTGTAACTCCCATTCTCTTTGTCTTCAGCTCTCAGCCTCCAAATCTAGGGACACAGAAGGGCCTCACTAGGATTTCTCCAACATAATCCTTAGAGAGGGTCGGGTATACTTATATCCTCAGAAGAGAGGTGGGACTCAGTCTGTGGAAGTCCCTCTGGTTAAATCAGTGTATCTAGCAAAAGCCTTCCAGAGAGAGTCCATGTGGGTGCCTTCTTCAATAGACCCTAGCTGTGATAAAGGGTTTCTCTATTACCACGTGCCTTTGGGGAATGTGGGGTTGGGGAGGAGACCAGTGCTCACACGATCATGTTGCCCCATAATGCTTTATTTGATTGATTTGTTCACGTTTGTCTTCCCAAACAAGACTTTGGGCTCCGAGGGCGGAGACCAGGTCTTAATTAATCATCTACATACCTCTGAGGATTAATCCCTCTCTCTGATACTGAGCAGATGCTCACTGCCTTCTTACTAAGGAACTTAATTTTCCAAAGCAAGATTTTACATCCCCTCTTAATCTCCATGCATTTCTTTTACCTGCAAGGGCATTCTATGGTCTGATTAGGTGGCAGCCAGTTACAGAGGAAATCAATTCAAAGGAAACGTGCCAGGAGTCGTTACAGGCAGAGAATCGATGCCATTATGAGCTCAACGGCAGCAGTTATTTAACTTCTCTGTCTGTCTTCTCGTTTGGAAAATGGTGATAATGTTGTTACTTGATTCAAAGGGTGAAGAGGATGAAATGGGAAAACACAGGGAGGCATTGAGAGCAGGGCTGGCACACAGGCAACTCTCAGAAAAAGTTATTATTATTGCAACTCTGAAATATTTCCTAGTGTACTTTATGAGCAATATTAGTGTGTACCAGAAAAGGGTAGAAAGTGAATGGAAATGGTCTTTTAGGAGCGTTATCTGGGCTGAATTATGGGACCTTCTTCTGCACTCTGCCACGGAGCTCTCATAAAGCCCTTCGGGGATCTCCTCTAAAGCACTTATCTTCCCCTGATGGAGTAATCATGATGCCAGCACTCGTCATGGTGAACTAGCAGTGTGTCCATCCAGCCTTCTGCGCTTTAGCTAGCCCAGCTGTGAAATATCGTCATAACGTGTACTTTAAACCTGTGGAGGATCTTTACTCTTACAGCTCAATGTTTTCCCCTTTAACTACGATCCCCTTCCTCTTTGGCAGGTAGACGGGCAAGTTTCACTGCTCAGAGGTGTGCTTGAGGTCATATGCCGTTAAGTATCAAATGGAGAATTCTGGTCTCTGACTGCCTGGTGCTGCCTGACCTACTTACCTAGACTGACTCACTCGCCACAATTCAAACCCACCAAATACTTTCATGGTGACCTGAAGGATTGCCACCACATAATGAAAGCGGCTGGGGGGAAAGTCCATGGAATAGGAAGCGGGAGAAGTTCTCTAAATGCTCGTCAGCAAAAACATGTCTAGACTTTACTTTCTCTGTCGCAAGTCAAGTAAGAATGAACATACTTCTTTATTTTACAAAAATCTGGACAGCAGTTGTATTGCTACAGTTTAGCTGGAGGAGCCTTAAGGACAGAGGGAGAGTCTCACAGAAACACCAAAACCTTAACATGTATCAACAGAAGAGAAAGAACAAGAGAATCAATAGTAAGCTTGAGAATGAGAGAAAAAATTCAGCAGGTTCCCAATCCATCAGCAAATTTGGTAAACGTCAGGCAAATTCTGGCAAATGAAGATACACCTACCACTCTCACATTTCTTTATGAGACAGAGAGGCAGCTTGAGCAAACAGAACACATCCCTTTGCCTGCCAAAAAATGTAGAAATAAAACAAATACTGAAAATTAGGGAAAAGCACCTGTGTGGCATTATTACTATTCTGACACTAGTTTGAATGTGTGACGTGGACAGACAGTCCCATGAAAGCCCAGCTCTGAACAAATTGCACGAATTCTCAGTTGTCTCTGTCCAACTGACTCAGCCTGTTTTCTGGACACACCCCAACGATCCGTCTCATTGGCTCTGTTTACACCTTCCTTCCATGTGCGTGCTCCGTCACCGGCACTCAGGCACATCCTTCAACCTTTCTCCTCTTTCAAGGACCTCACCTCTGCCCTTCCAGAGGCGGGCAGAGGAAAGGGATCCTGTTTCCCACAAGAAGAGGAGTGATTTACCCAAACGATGAACTACAGGAATAACAGATACTTGCCCAGTCCAGCTCCCTCCTCTCTTTTGGGGGATCTGCCAATTTCCAGAGACTGTGTTTCTCTACTCTCCTCTGCTGTGCCATAAGCAGGGCAGGCTACCCCGCCAGTCCTGGGAGGCCAGCCACCATCCAGCACTGCCTATGACCCTCTGAACCACCACCAACCTATCTGCTTGGATGCTTTGGCCATATCTACCATCAGCCTTTTATCACTCATCAAGTTGATTTTTTTTCCTTCTCCATCTCTCATGCTGCTAAGTTGCTTCAGTCATGTCCGACTCTGTGCGACCCCAGAGATGGCAGCCCACCAGGTTCCCCTGTCCCTGGAATTCTCCAGGGAAGAACACTGGAGTGGGTTGCCATTTCCTTCTCCAATGCATGAAAGTGAAAAGTGAAAGTGAAGTCTCTCAGTCGTGTCCGACTCAGCGACCTCATGGACTGCAGCCCACCAGGCTCCTCCGTCCATGGGATTCTCCAGGCAAGAGTACTGGAGTGGGGTGCCATTGTCTATTTGGTACAAGCACATGACGCGAGGGTTATTTATTGGGTCTTCTACAATTCACAAAATTTTGCGAAAAGCTTTCCACAGCTTGTAATATTCAGCCTTCTCACCAAGCCCACGAGGTAGGTATAATTAGCTCCACTCTACAGATTAGAAAGCTGAGGCCTGAGTGGGTAAGCTGAAGGTCAGACAGTTTGTGAGCAACAGAACCTGGATTCCAGCTTTGCTTGCTCAGTGCCTCCACCCAAATTAGTCAATGATTCCTTGTTAGAAAACCACTTCAAGGTTAGGTCAGGGAGGAAGTGAAAGTCTGGAGAGTTCCCCATAGATTGTTCCCATCTGCTCAACCAGGCCCTAATTAGAAAGGACCCACAAGAGCTGTCAGACAAGCTTTCCCAGCAGCCTCTGGGCTGCCTACTTGCTCAGTTACCTCGGCTACTAACTTGACATTTCTTTTTGTGGAACCTGTGGTCTAATGATCTGTCCTTCTACTCCTTGGCTATAACTTGAAGAGTTAAAGGGTGGGTAATGTGGCGCTAGCAGTAAAGAACCCGCCTGTCGATGCAGGAAATGCAAGAGATGTGAGTTTGATCCCTGGGTCAGGAAGATCCCCTGAGGAGGGCCTGGCAACCCATTCCAGGATTCTTGCCTAGAGAATCCCATGGACAGAGGAGCCTGGTGGTCTAGTCTGTAGGATCGCAAAAAGTTAAACATGTCTGGGGCAACTTAGCACATGCACAAACAATATAAAGGAGTTGAAGTTTCTTCTTAGAACTTAAGCTCTTTTGGAAGTGAGGTCAAAGCTGCTGACCTGGATGATTTTCCCATGGGGTCATAAGCGTGTACTGTCCGCCTCTGCGTCTTCTCCATTCCTGCTGTTACTGGTGGCTGGCTGGTACTGGTTATGATTCCCAGAGCCAGAGTCCAGAGCAAAACTCACTGCTTTGTATAAAGTCGGTCTCCTTGGTATTCCTTCCTATCCATTGTAGGGTGACCACTTACTGAGCCCAAAGATGCTGCCTCATATAGAAAGTGGATTTAAGGATGAGTCTGTTTATTTAGGTCAAATTTTCCTCCTAAAAGACACTCTTGGGACTTCCCAAGTGGTTCAACGATTAAGACTGCTTCTACTGCAGGGGGCGCGGGTTCAATTACTGGTCAGGGAACTAAGAGCCTGCATACTGCGTGGTGCAGCCCAAAGTTAAAAAAAGAACAAAGACTTCACCACACAGAAAAAGGTAATGATGTGAGGGGATGGATAAGTGAATTAAATTGATTGTGGTGATTATTTCACTGTATCAAGTTCAATCAAGTCATATATCTTAAATATATATCCAATTTTGAATTGTCAATTATACCTCAATAAAGCTGGTGGAAGAGAGGTGAGTTTCTCAGTGATTCTACCACTGATTCTACCAGTAGCTCTAATGATACACACAGAATGCTTTGGGATCTTCCTAGTGTACCAGAGGAAGAGTTCTTCTGCCTATTGGATGGCTCAGGCAGGAAAAACATCCCACCTGAATGCAGGAAATCCAATCAGAGCCAGGGCTCAGGGCTTGGTCAAAGGACATCTCGACTGAGATGGTCAAGGTGAAGCCCCTGGCCACAGTGTCCCTTTGCCTTGACATGACTGTGGCCACAAGGGAGGAGGGGACACAGGTAGGAGCCCACAGGAGTGTCAACAAGACAGCTATGGTATAAAATCTAGCTTTCCTCAACCACATAGTCTTACACAAGGGACCTCATCTCTGTGTGACAATGTTTCCATTTCTGCAACATGGAGAAAATAGCAGATTTGCTTCATAGAGTTGTCATGAAGATTAAATGAATCAACCATTAAATGAAATGCTTACAACAGTGGTGGGAAAGGTAGCTATTATATCACACAGAACTTTCCCAAAGCATCCTTGGAAATTCTCCCTGATGAAATCAATGACTGATGATAACTCACTCGGTAGATTATCTGACCTGTCCTAGAACTCACCTAAACTACTAGCTGTTGTTGTTGTTGTTGTTTTTTTTGCCATCAATATTTGCAAACCTGCCTACTAGGTATAAAGCCCTGTGCTGGATAGAAACACAACAGGGTCTAAATGAGTTCTGGGACCTCAGCATGGGGTAGCCCACTCCCACCTAGAAGGGATTAGAGAAGGGACTGGACTCCACTTTCTCGCCTTTCATCCTGCGAGTAAAATGACGTGGCCAGTTAATGCAGACTCAGCATCAAGAGACAAAACCAGATGGCAAAGTGGGCTGTCGCTCCTGTGAACGGCAAGAGCAACACACCCCTGTCGGCCCAGTGCCTCAAACACCACACCCCACTTCCTTCCCCGGGTGTGTGTCAATTTTCAAAGAAAATACAGTACTTGTTAGTATCACCACAGCAGGCGGAAACAGCGATGCTCAGTCCAAAGATGAGCTAGCAGTTCTGTAAAGAATAACCTGCCCAGAGCCCCGCGTGCAGCCCGGCAGTGCTAGGGAGTAACTGTCGCAGGCCAGGAGACAGGACGGCCAAGGGCGGGACCAGCAGGAGGAGGCAGGGTGGGGTCTGATGATGGAGGGTGGATGTGTGAGCCACCCACCCCTTCTGGTGGCCCACAAAACACCTTAGAAATGACCGGGTTGTAAAAGCATGTTTGTGATAGAAGCTTAGACTCATGGAAACTGAAATTAGGTACTCTTTAGGTGCTGAGACAAGCCCTTGATCCGCCCGTTCATCTGTTCATTCAGAATGAAGTCAAGATTCTGACACTAAGCCCCCTTCTGTCACTGTCCTGGCTTAGGAGGTCTGCCCCTGGTTTTCCTTCCTGTGACCTCTCAGATTTACTGTAGGTTAAATAGCCCCATATGAGGTCTATATTCTCAATTTAAAAACCACAGAGTACTTTGATTCTCAGAACACACTAGTTGACTGGGTGAGACCATCTGTATTCTTGGCCGCAACTGCAGTGGACACCCACCACCTGGGAGGGAACCCCCGAGCCCAGTAGTTCTCAAAGTAGGATCCTGGAAGACCCTCAGCATCCAAACCAGCAAGGGGGCGGGGCAGGCTGTAGAAATGCAAACCCTCCATCCCCACCTGGACTCACCGAATTAGAAATTTTGGGAGTGGGTTCCTCCATGAAGCCCTCCACTGACCCACTGCATATTTAGCCTCTAGAAGCATCAGGCTAGAGCAAATGCCTCCAGGCCAGGCTGTGTCTCTCTCATCTCTATTTGCTTGGTGTCCAGCACAGTGATGCTAAATCAATGATTCTCAATCAGGGCGGCCTTGCCTCTAGGGGACATTGCTGGTTGTCACATATGGTTGGAGAGGGTGGGACTGGCAACTGGTAGGCTGAGGCTAGAGATACTGCAAACAAACCTACAGCACATAGGACAGCTGCCCACAACAGACACATCAATGGTGCTGAGGCTGAAAAGCTTTGCTCTATATATTAAATAAATATATTAAACATGGAGATGCCAAGAGAATCCTCTCTCTTCATTCCTCCCTGCCTCTTATCCCTTCCTCATGTTGAGTGAATTCTAGCCCCACAACGAGAAGAGACTATGATGACTTGGGAGAATAGGTCTCTCTCTTTCCCACACCTCCTCATTTGTAGCCACTAGTAACACAGTCGGAGAAGGCAATGGCACACTACTCCAGTACTCTTTTCCTGGCAAATCTCATGGATGGGGAGCCTGGTGGGCGCAATCCATGGGGTTGCTGAGAGTTGGACACGACTCAGTGACTTCACCTTCACTTTTCACTTTCATGGAGAAGGAAATGGCAACCCACTCCAGTGTTCTTGCCTGGAGAATCCCAGGGATGGGGGAGCCTGGTGGGCTGCCATCTATGGGGTCGCACAGAGTCGGACATGACTGAAGCGACTTAGCAGCAGCAGTAACACAGTAATTGACATGTAATACAACTCACTACAAGTGCTTCAACTACATAAATGGATACATTGGTTATGAATGAAAATGAATCAATCTGTAAACAAATCAGTGGATCTGTCCTTTTTTTTTTTTTTTTTTTTGAGAGCTGAAAGGGCTGTTAGTGATCAAGTAGTCCACCCACTCCTATAAAAGATGAGGAAATTCAGTCTCAGAAAAATTAAGGCAAGTGATCAAATCTACCTGGTTAGTGGAGGAAGTGTTACTAGGATCCAGGTCTCCTAGATCATTATTTATTCATCTTTCCACTGTGCCTTTATTGTAGATATCCCTCTAAGAAAAATGGATTTGAACAAGTGTTTGGATGTCTCCTGCACAAAACATTATACTACTTACACAGAAAGACTGTTCACACCACCCACTGCCAGTCCTTCAGCCTTCATAGTTGGAATGTATCCTAATTTTGCTGATTTGGGGCAATATAGCAGCTTCACGTGCAGTAGCCAAGCATTCAGTTAGTGAGTGAACCTAGCTAACTGCTGATTATTCATATTCCAAAGAAGTCGGGGGTGGGGGGGCTTTCCTGTATTCATCATACACAAAGAAAATAGGAAGAGATTAAAAGCTTTGTTTCTTTGAAGAAAAAAAAAAAATGGTAAGAAGTAAAAGCAGCACTTGATTATGAGACAGAGTTCTTTCAAATGCCAAGCTCTGACTTTCCTTGGTGAGTCTTCAGTGAGCTATCAAGATTATTTTGTGATCAGAGCTATTGTGAGAAATGCATTTCAGCCTATTCTTACAACAACAATCTTAAGAGAACAGACAGCAGTTCATGACTATCATTGTTCTCCAGAGCAGAAAGCATGGAGTGAATAAGTATCTTCATTTTGACAAAGAATCCACTACAAATTAGTGGCAAATAATATGCATAGAGCACTGATAGCTTATACAGAGCTTTTTAAAGATGAGGTTAAGAGAAAGGTTACTGGTCTTGAAAGATACTGAAAACTGTTTTCTTTTTTTTTTTTTAATTTGTCCTTCATCTCAGTTTGAGAAGCACTGCTCTCTGGTACTATTTGTTACACAAAACTTGGGAAAATACAATCTCCTTCAATATTCTATTTATCTTTTTTATATTCCCCCTTTGAATATAAGCTCTATGATTTTAGGAGTAATGTCTAGTTTTTGTTTTTAATAGCCTACAGTTGTTGGTTTTTTTTTTAAGTAGCCTTATATCCATAGCAAAATTCAGCAGACAGGACAGAGATTTCCCAAATACCCGCTGCCTGCCCTGTGCACAGCCTCCCGCATGACCAGAATTCCCCCACCTAGACAGTACATTTGTTACTTACATGGGTATGCCACCATCACCCAGTCCTGAGTTTACATGAGGGTTCACTCTCGGTGGCATCATGCTATGCGTTTGAACAAATACTTAATGACATGGATACATGTCAGATATGAATGACAGGTACAAGTCTGTCATTCTTGTATCAGACTAAATGGTTCCCCTGTTCTAAAGATCCTGTGCTCCACCCATTCGTCCTCCTCCTCCAGCCCTGACAGATATTACAATAAAGATGCAGTAGTAGAAACAGCATGGTGCCGGGAGCAGAAGAGTTGGGCAGATCGCCAGAAGGAAACAGAATGTCTTGAAATAGGTCTATATACTTATGAAAGCACGTGTACAATGATGGCAGAAAAATCTGGGAAAAAGGTAAGATTGTTTAGCAAATGGGCTGTGCCCTTCAGCTAAACCTTCATGAAAGCTGACATCAAAATAGAATTTAGACAGATTGATGACATTAATGTAGAAATAAAGACCTCTAAAACTACTAAAGGTATAGATATGTAGATTAATGATTATATCCTTTTAGAACTAGGAAGGATTCTCAAATATGATATCACAGACAAGCTTCATACAGAAACACACTTCTATCCTGTTTTCGCTAAAAAGGTACAAGTGTTAAACATTAAAGACAAATCACAACGTGGGAGACATGATTATAAAATAGGTAGTGAAATATTTGACAAATACGTGAAAGCTCTTAAGTATCAATAAAAGGTCAAGCCTAATAATTAAATACTATTTGCCCAACTAAAAAACAGACAAAGGCTCAGAGCATACATTTTACAAAATGATTATAAAGGCAAAAGAAAACCATGAAAAAGTTCAATTTCACTAGAAAGTAAAGAAATGTAAATTAGTCAGTTCCATAATAATCCTTTCTCTGCAATTCCAAAATACAAAAAGCTCTAGAAATAGGAAAAAATGCTTCTACAATGGAAACTAATTTTTTTCTTCCTTACAGTAAAATTGTAATCATTGAATATACAAGAAAAAAAAGAAAATAATGAAATCATCAATTTGCCAACCCAGTGCAAACAAATTTTGTAGCAAAATCTGATGTGGACTACTCATGGTCTATTTAATCCCACTGAACATAACTGTTAATACCTTATCCCTGCCCCTTCCCCCCGACACACATACACATAAAGCCTACTGGGAATATTTTGTACTAAATAGTTATAATTTATTACCTTTATAAAATACAAATTGTAAAACAGATTTAGCTATAATAGTTTGGATAGGGGACCTGTACAATCTTTATGGAAGAAAATATGTATTAAATGACTGAATGACAAGGCGAGTATATGAAGGTATATAAACAAGAATGCCCATTGCAGCATGGCCCACTGAAACTGGGAATAGCCTCACTGTCAAAAAATAAGCTATTATTTAAATAAATTATGACAAATAAATACAGTGGAATATTTTACAACCAGTAGACTGTTATTCACTTAATTTATAGGCTATAATTGAAATAGAGATGTGCTAACCTTAGTGTATAATTAGACTCTCATTAAAAAAATAAATTTGCATGTAAAAACTTTAATGGAAAAAACTTTGGACCAAAACACACTCTCTGGGTGGATTGGATTTTAGGTGATCCTAAATGGTTATTTTTGAGACGTTTACAATACTAATTTTAAAAAATATAACAAAGAGGGGAAAATGCTTTTCTTAAATCAACTCATTTTTTACACCTAACAATTTTGTGCCATAGAATGGACATTATAGAGAAGTTCCCATTATAGACAAGGGAGAACCGGAGAAGTGGAGACTTTTATTAAGGCTGTAGAAGTTGTGAGTGACAGGGCCTAAACCCTCTGATTTCAACACTGCAAGACCACTGGACGCCCAGGCCCAGCATACCACAGGCGCATATTCAGATCCCAAGCTCCAATAACATTTGGGATTTTAACAAGTCACTCTTGTTCATATCAATTCACTGGGAGGTTTGCGTGTGGAAAGCTCTGGGAGGCAGTTCTTAGACATCGAAGCCTTTTGATTTCAAGAATCCTCCAATCCTTATCAGAGGAGATTCCCAATTTAGGAAACAGCAGCGGCCCATGACTTATGTTGTTCAGTTGCTCGGTTGCATCTGACTCATTGCGAGCCCGTGGACTGCAGCACACCAGGCTTCCCTGTCCTTCACTATCTCTCAGCATTTGCTCAAACTCAGGTCACTAAGTCAATGATGCCATCCAGCCATCTCATCCTCTGTCATCCTCTTCTCCTCACAGGTCGTTTAGGTCAGCATAGATTATTTTTCCATAGCAATGTTCTCATGATGTCGAATGGACATATGCACATGTTTGAAAGTACCGAATGGTACCATGAAACCACCTGCAACAGATTTGTAACAGGTCTCCTAGGAACTGTCCCCTAAAGTCCCATTTGGGGTTTCAGGAACACAGCCCAGGACAGAGGACTCAGAGAACACAAAATTGTTAGGAGGAGTGGGATCGGATCAGTTCCTCTTCCAGCTCCAGGTCACCTGCAGGGCTCCCAGGGCCGAGGCAGTGAGAAGTAAGACCTGGGGGAAGGGCTCTGGGGAGGTGGGCAGGAGTGGGGAAGCTGCACCCACAGGCGATGCTGAGCAGGGAGAACAGGGGTGAAGCAGGAAAACGTGGCAGATGGCAACAGAAGGCACTGGGGGGCGGAGACGCAGGTGCGGCTGGAGAGTGATGCCAGGGAAGGTGAACCAGGAGAAGGCGCATGAGGGGCAGAAGAGGAGGCATGCAACTGGTGCTCCCCTACAGAGGCATCTGAAGCTGGGGGCAGCCTGTGGCACCACCTCCCCACCCGCACACTTTCTTGCAGCTGGATGTGGTCAAGAGCCAGTGCGCTTAACTGATGAACAGCTTCCAGGTTGGGCCCACCTGCCTCCTGCCCCTGGCTAGAACCACCTTGACGGTGCCTTTGATCACCTGAGCCTGGAGGCCCTCCCTGGTGGGAGGGGGCCAGAGGCCTGTGGCAGCAGGCAGACACACAGACTGCCAGAAACCACACTTCACAAGATGAGGAAGCGATGGATAAAGAACTGAGGAGAGCTTCCTGCATGATAGGAGGACTGTCCTCATAATGAAAGAGAACTGCCTTAGTCCACTCTAGAAACTCCCCCCACCCCGCTCCTTCCTGCCGCTGCTCCCCACATGGACCTGTCAAGTCTCCCTGTCCTGCTAACAAGGGGCGAAAGAGAGGATGTTGACAATGGTCACCAAATTGTGCATCTGGCCTCAATGTCCTGTGCTCATCCCACACGTGACAGTGCAAAATGCGCCAGAACCATCCTCGGGGCACATGTTTTCCTGAGGTTTAAAAGTCTGAAAACCAGATGTGTCTGTCTGGGTAACAAGTCAACAAAGTCCGGGGGAGAAAGCGGAAGCAATGCCTCAGGTGCCCCGTCCCTCCGTCCTGCCCTTGGGCCGCACTTGGAGAACGCGGAACTCAGGGCACCAACTTCCCCTCCTCGAGACAAAACCTACACTATCTTGGAAAAACACACGGCCCCGGATTCTCAGCATCGCCCAGCCTGATCTCTCAGAGTGAAGTGAGTCCTGCTAGGTCGCGGTGGGAACGAGTCAGTGAGGCCGAAGGGACGGAGCAAGACAAGGGCTGACGTGCGTGGCTTCCTGGGCGTGGACCAGCGGAGGTACCAGAAGATGACCTAGCGCCCTCCCTGACCTTTGCTGTGAACACGTGATTCGCCGGAGAAAGGGGGAGACTCTTCTTACTTTTGTTCCTGTTTAAAACTAACATTTCATTTTGTTCTAAACAGAACAGAGAACAATAAGCTACTTTGTTAGCTGGTGCCTCAATTTTCCTCTTAGGGAAATCAATGAGAAGAAGGAACAGCAAAATCTGACCATAATTAGAAGTCCTTTTTACATGTGCTTCATGCCATGGTCTTGTAACACATCCAAGGTAGTACCCTCATCCGTATTTTATAGGTAGTGAAACAGGCTCAGAGAGGCAAGAATATGCATTCAAGGTTGTACAGGCTAATGGTGGAGAAGCAGGGACCAGACTCCAGTGCCACAGTGCTACCTTGAGAGCTCACTACTGAGATGTTCTCTTCCTTTCTGGGGTCTGTCCTGAAAGCACATAGAGCTCATTGATCTCCTGTATGCCAAGCTCTGTCCTTAAAGTAATTATTTTTTAATTACGCCAAATGCCTTTTCATAAAAGCTGGATGAAGCACAAGCTGGAATCAAGATTACCGGGAGAAATAACAATAATCTCACATATGCCGATGACACCACCCTTATGGCAGAAAGTGAAGAGAAACTAAAGAGTCTCTTGATGAAAGTGAAAGAGGAGAGTGAAAAACTTGGCTTAAAGCTCAACATTCAGAAAACAAAGATCATGGCATCCGGTCTCATCATTTCATGGCAAATAGATGGGGAAACAGTGGAAACAGTGGCAGACTTTATTTGGGGGGCTCCAAAATCACTGCAGATGGTGACTGCATCCATGAAATAAAAAGATACTTACTCTTTAGAAGAAAAGTTATGACCAACTTAGACAGCATATTAAAAAGTAGAGATATTACTTTGTCAACAAAGCTCCATCTA
>SJXQ01012373.1:0-70114 GCA_006408695.1 Aepyceros melampus
AAAAAAAAAAAAGATCACATTCTGAAAGACTACTAGGGTTAAGATTTCAACTTATCTTTTTAGGGGGCACAATTTAATCCACAGCACATGGCTTGTACATTTGCCACAAGTCATAGAACTGTGCATTTAAAATGTGTGCCTTAAAAAAATAAAATAAAATAAAACGTGTGCCTTATACTATAAAGTCAATTGTAAAAAAGTTTGAAAATGTTTGTTATTGTCATTGAGAGTCATGTTTTATTCAGTGGGAATTTGTAGGGCCTCAAACCCGGGAGGCAGCATCTCATGTAACCCTGAGAGAACTGCTTCAAGGAGGTAAGGGGAACAGGAGTTTTGCAACAAAAGGCAAGGAGTCTGAACATCAAAAGATTGTTGTTAATTAAAGATCAGATATGTCAGGCTAAGGAATTTAGCACTTTGCTATACATGGGAAGATGTGAAAGTCTGCGCTCACTGAAATCATTCCTTTGATAAGCACCTCAGCTATCTGGAGTCAGTATCCTGTGTTTTCACATTGTGAGCATCCTCAGGGGAAATCTGACATGTAAAATGCATATTAGAGAAGAGAACTCGCCCTCTGTCTCTGAATACAATAGTGCATTATAAGGGCGAAACTTGATTTTGCCCTACATATTCCCCAACTATATTAAACCCAGCTTATTAAACTCAGCAAATAGATAACTCTTATCCCATTTTTCCCCATGCAAGAAATTAACCAACTCGTACCGAAATGTTGTTTATACCTTACATAATTCAAGTGATTTCCTAACGAAGAACTGACTTTTTAAATACAAGGATATGAATACAGACTGGTAAAAATTTAGAATTCCAAGTGATTTTAGAACTTGTTACTTTGGTCTCATCAGTGGAGTGCAGTGTTGAAGAGTATATTTTTTCAGTGGTAAGAAATCTCACACTATTACATAATTCAAGTGATTTCCTAACGAAGAACTGACTTTTTAAATACAAGGATATGAATACAGACTGGTAAAAATTTAGAATTCCAAGTGATTTTAGAACTTGTTACTTTGGTCTCATCAGTGGAGTGCAGTGTTGAAGAGTATATTTTTTCAGTGGTAAGAAATCTCACACTGTAATAACTTGATATCAACTTTATAAACCAAAGACTTGTGAAGTGAAAAGCTATCATAAAGGTCAACAAGAATACCCTCTTTTTTGGAGACATGGAGAGGTTAGTGCTGTGCCCAAGATCACACAGCTAGAAACTGGAAACCACATTTCCTGACAACTCAACTCAGAACCTTTCCAAGCTCCGGCTCTGTCTACACTCAGTTCTTGCTATTTTCTGTGTGAAATGCAAAAGAGAGAAAGAAGAGTCCAACACAACTACCACAGGAAAGGGAGGACAAAATTTCATGTCCAAGAAAGTAAAGCTCTAATTGCTTTGTTCATGGCAAATAGATGGGGAAACAGTGGTTTACTTTATCTTTTGGGGCTCCAAAATCACTGCAGATGGTGATTGCAGCCATGAAATTAAAAGACACTTACTCCTTGGAAGGAAAGTTATGACCAACGTAGACAGCATATTAAAAATCAGAGACATTACTCTACAGTTCTTGCTATTTTCTGTGTGAAATGCAAAAGAGAGAAAGAAGAGTCCAACACAACTACCACAGGAAAGGGAGGACAAAATTTCATGTCCAAGAAAGTAAAGCTCTAATTGCTTTGTTCATGGCAAATAGATGGGGAAACAGTGGTTTACTTTATCTTTTGGGGCTCCAAAATCACTGCAGATGGTGATTGCAGCCATGAAATTAAAAGACACTTACTCCTTGGAAGGAAAGTTATGACCAACGTAGACAGCATATTAAAAATCAGAGACATTACTCTGTCAACAAAGGTCTGTCTAGTCAAAGATATGGTTTTTCCAGTGGTCATGTATGGATGTGGACTATACAGAGAGCTGAGTGCCAAAGAATTGATGCTTTTGACCTGTGGTGTTGGAGAAGACTGTTGAGAGTCCCTTGGACTGCAAGGAGATCCAACCAGTCCATCCTAAAGGACATCAGTCCTGGGTGTTCATTGGAGGGACTGATGCTGATGCTGAAGCTCCAATATTGTGGCCCCCTGATATGAAGAGCTGACTCATTTGAAAAGACCCTGATGTTGGGAAAGACTGAAGGCAGGAGGAGAAGGGGATGACAAAGGATGAGATGATTGGATGGCATCACCAACTCAAAGGACATGAGTTTGGGTAAACTCCAGGAGTAAACAGGGAGGCCTGGCGTGCTGCAGTTCATGGGGTTGCAAAGAGTCGGACATGACTGAGCAACTGAACTGAACTGAACTGCTTTGTATGATAAAAATGTAAGAATAAAAAAACCAAAATTCACTCCAAAATTCAATTAATTGTCTTATTATGTCTTTATTGTGGATATGCAGTTTTTCCCAAAATTTTGTCATGAGAAATTGATGCATAAAGACTTGAAAAACACATAAAATTCTGTCTTAAATGGTTCTACATCTACAATTTAAGTATATTTGTAAGAGTTCATACATGTACGTGCATGCATGCCCAGTTGTGTCAGACTCTTTGTGACCCCATGTACTGTAGTCTGCCAGGCTTTTCTGTCCACAGAATTTTCCAGGCAAGAATACTGGAGTGAGTTGCCATTTCCTCCTCCAGGGAATCTTCATGACCCAGGGATTGAACCCCTGTCTCCTGTGAGTCTCCTGCATTTCAGACAGATTCTTTACTGGACTGGTCAATTAAAATACACTCTTATTTTTCTTAGATTGATAGAAAGTTATTTTGCTTTAAACCTAGTGAAGACATAGAGAAAGAATGTCATAATCATTTTGCTACTTAAAGCAAAGTGAAATTATTTTCTTCATTAAATAATATTTTTAACCAAACAGACATAGTTACTGCAAAATAAATTATCTGAAGATCTAGTAATTTAAGATGTGATCTCTATGTAATTCATATATCACACACACAGAGATATATTTGTATTCATTCTTTCACTCCTTAATTCATTTATTCAACAAAAATTTGTTGAGCACTTATTATGGGCCTGTCTCTCTACCGCTAGGTTTAAAACATAAAAATACAAAATGTTCTTTCTGTTTCCTTATCAGAAATAGTTACTTAGATGGTAACAACTGTTAGAATAAGATAACTCCAGGCCATCTGTCAAATGTTTACCATTATCAAAAGTCTTCCTGGAGGGAGTTGCTACTTTGGCTCACCTTACCAGCAGTAATTTAATTTTTCCAAGTTTCAAAGTGTTCTAAATGCCTCAGACACAGCAGAGAAATAAAATAATATCCTGACTCTGGTAAGCTTACATGCCATTGGAAGAAACAAAAATAAACAAATAAATATATAACATAACATCAAGTAGTACAGAGTTCAAGAAGAACAAGGAGTGTAGTAGAAAGACAGGGAGAATGTGGGGTCCTGGGGGGTGGTGACTGTTGGGGGGGGCACTGCTATTCAAATAAGATGGTCCAGAAAGTCCTTTCTGAATAGATGACATTTGTACAGAGACCAGAATAAAATAAAAGCAAGGCTGTGTATATCTTGGGGGAAAGCTGTTTAGTCAAAGGAAACAGCAAAGGCAAAAATGTGACAGAAACATATTTAGTATATTAAAGCAAGGAGATGAGTTATAGCAAGGAGACCAGTGTGGCCAGCTTTCACGGAAAGGGGGAACGTGAGAGAAAATGACTAAGAAATGTAAACCTTTGTCTTTGCATTTTAGAGTCACTGTGACGTCAGTGTTCTGGAGGGTTCTGGAATAAGAAAGGGCACAATCTGATTGGCATTTCTAAAACATCACTTTGTTTTCTGTATGCAAATTAGGCTCTAGGAGAACAAGAGTAGGAAATGAGTTGTAAGGCTTTTTGGTGGCTGTCCAGGTGAAAGCTTGGACAAGGATGATAATGATGAAGCATAACTGAATTTTTGACATATTTTGGAAGTAGAGCCAAAGGATTTACTAGAGTATTCTGGGTATAAGGAAAAGAAATGTGACAGTTGGGGTTGAGTAACTGAATAAATAGTGGTATCTGTCACTGAAATGGGGAAAACCTGGAGAGGAAGACATCAGGGTCCAGCTCAAGGGCATTGGTAAGTCTGAGATGCTCACTAGACATCTAAATGGAGATGTCAAGTAGTTCAACACTGAAGTCTGGAGTTCAGGGAGAACTCACAGCTAGAAATAAAAATTCAGGAACCACTATCCTATTGACAATTTTTAAAACCATGGGATTGCATGAGAGCAATAAAAAGGAGTGTCAATTGGAAAAGAGGAGGGCCAAAGACTGAGTCCTCAACATTTTATGGATCTGAAAGAGGAGGAGGAGTCTGACAAGAAATGGCCAAAGGAGAATCAGGAAACCTGGAGAATGTGGGATTCAGGAAAACAGCAGAAGAAAATGTATCAAGATGGAAAAAATGATCAATTGAGCCAAAAGTGATGAGAGAACAAGGTAAGACTAAAGGCTGATCACATGGGGATGAAGATGGGGCTAAGACCTTGACAACTCAGCCAGTATTAGTGATCTCCATGAATACCAGCAGTGACTCCTGAACGAAGTAAGTGCGAGAGGGAATGGAAGGTAATGGTAATGTAGCCAACACATAGTAGAAATATTTGCCAAAGGTTGCGCAGGGGGGCATCAATAATAAAGAACCGTCCGCCAATATAAGAGACGTAAGAGATGTGAGTTCGATCCCTGGGTCAGGAAGATCTCCTGGAGGAGGACACGGCAAACCACTTCAGTACTCTTGCCTAGAGAATCTCATGGAGAGAGGAGCCTGGTGAGCTACTGTCCATTGCGTTGCAAAGAGTTGAACATGACTGAAGCAACTATGCATGCATGTATGTGCAATAAAGCAGGGGTCCCCAACCTCCACGATCTAATGCCTGATGATCTGAGGTGGAGCTGATGTAATTAGTAATAGAAATAAAGTGCATAATAAACGTAATGCTCTTGATTCATCCCCAAACCATACCCAGGCCCATGGGAAAATTATCTTCCATGAAACTGTCCCTGGTGCCAAAAATGTTGGGGACCACTGCAAGAACAGAGATTGGTGGTAGGAACTAGAGGAGAAACTATTTCATATAGTCTAGAGTTTCTAGTTATAACTGTAAAATAGTTTCTGCCCTACAAACAATTTCATGTGGCTGGGAGTTTCTACATACACAGGCCTTTTCTTAAATTATAAATTTTAATTTTCATATTGGCCATGGCAAAATAAATTTGAGTTGAGGATGCACTTTTGATATCTGCAAGTGCTCAGCAGGAAAAACTGCTGAGAAATGTAAAGCAATATTTAGTTTCATTTAAGCCACCCAGCCAACTCCAAGAGTTGGTGATGGACAGAGAAGCCTGGTGTGCTCCAGTCCATGGGGTTACAAAGAGTTGGACACGACTGAGCGACTGAACTGAACTGAAAGCCACCCAGCATCTGAGAGTTCTTCTGAATTTCCCAGAGGACATAACCATTGCATGCACATCAAAACTCAATAAGTACTAGTTAGATTGAATTTGACACCACCAAATCCAGAGAAATTAAGGGTAAAAGAAATACCAAAACAAAATATCTGAGGTTGCCTGCAGATGAAGATTCTGCCAAGAAATCTTAAAGACCACTTTCATAAAATGTGGTACAAAGTTGAAGCAATTATGTGGGCAATTTGGATAAGATACATCAAAATAAAATTTGGGAAAGCTAGATAAAGCTGGATAAATTAACCAAATCACCCAACTGAAAGAGCAATGGATGGGGCAATTTCTCATATTCTTATTTTAACCCTTGTGTTTTATATAACAGAAATAAGGACTGAGCTCTTTCCAAAATGTTAAATTAATTCTCCCTGTAATCATTAGAGATTTTCCCCCCCTGAGTTGGGCAGTATTCACAAGATCATTTCCTTTATTTTTTATTTTTTTATTTTTTTAATTTAAAAAAAATAGATTTAATAGTATACCTGCCATGCTTAAAACAAAAACAAAATATTTATGGTTTCCTCCTGCTTACAAGACAAAATCCCAACTATGAAAAAAAGATCATTTCCTTTAATTAGAATGATTTTGACTGTGTGTTCTGGGTCTAACATCTCCTCACTGTGCACTCAAGACTCCATCCTCAGGAGAGGAGAGACAGCCTCATGTCTCCAGAGCTCCAGAGTGAGACAACCCCTCCTTGGCCTTCATACATCATTCAGGAGCCCTGAATTATGGGCTTGAGTTGTATGGGTCAACTCAAGAAGCTCCAACTCCTAAGTGGCCTTCATTGCCTCTAACCAATCCCATCCTGTCACATCCCTGGCTCTGTTCCAGTCCCTGCCTCTGTCCTGAAACTCTTCTGCTGTGCCCTCTGGGACTCAAGCCAGACATCTTCAAAACATCCAATCAATTCAACTCTCCTCTGAGGCTTTGCTGCCCTTCCTAAAGAAAGAGAAAGAAAGAAAGAGAAGTCGCTCAGTTGTGTCCGACTCTGACACCCCATGGACTGTAGTTGACCAGGCCCTCCATCCCTGGGATTTTCCAGACAAGAACACTGGAGTGGGTTGCCATTTCCTTCTCCAGGAATTCCCTTTCTAGCTCAAAAGATAACTGGATCTCCCCAAGGGCAAGCTGCCCCTCAAATCCCCTCAAGAGGTGGTAACTTTCTCCCACCACTTCATACCCTGAGCAGGGAGCTTAGGAAAAGTCTTCCTGGGTTTTCACTTCCATACCAGTCTATTCTTCCTAAAGACCTAGCTTTGCATTCCTCTTGAATCTCAAAAACCTTAGAATCCAGCTCACTGCCTGTCCCTCTCCATTTCTCTCTCTCTCTCTCTTTTTTTTTTTAATATTTACTCATTTGTCTGAGTTGGTCTTAGCTACAGCATGTGGGATCTTTAGTTTCAGCATGTAGGATCTAGTGCCCTGACCAGGGATCAAACCCAGGCCCCCATGCCTTAGGAGTGTGGAGTCTTAGCCACCGGACCAGTAGGGAAGTTCTGATCCCAGTGATATCTTGATTTATATTAATGATGTTCCCAGTACCCCAACTCTTCGTTCATGAAATGCCTCTCCACCATAATCTTGATCTGAACAGTTCCTCAATCACAGATTCCCCTGGTCATAACACAGACCTTGTCAAAATGAATAAATGCAACTCCTCCTTAACCTCAATTTCAAAAATCCTATTCTCTAACAAACAACTAACCTGCTGCTCCACCCCCTTTCCGCTCACACTTCTCAGGTCTTCCTTTTCCCTCTGACCCAAACTTAAACACCATATCAATCATTGTAAACCCTCCCTGGTGAACACTCTCAACCTCTTGCTCCTCTGTCACTTTGTAACCCATCTTTAGCAAAATTTGAACTCTAGTCAAACTCATCTCTCTACTTTCTCTACACTTGATCTCTGCAACCAAATGCAGCAAGAGAAAAAAAGTTGGGGGGGGGGCGGAATATGCTGGTTGGTCTCATTTTAAATTCATGGCTTCCAATTTCAAGTGGTCTCTGTTCCTGCCCCCCAATTATGCTACATTCCCTTAGACACCTACTCTGTCACTTATGAAATAACTGTCACATACCTTCTCCTCTATCTTGGACTTCCTTGTTCACTCAGATGGTAAAGAAGCTGCCAGCAGTACAGGAAACCAAGGTTCGATCCCTGGGTTGGGAAGATCCCCTGGAGAAGGAAATGGCAACCTACTCTGGTATTCTTGCCTGGAGAATTCCATGGACAGAGGGCTACAGTCCATGCGGTCACAAAGAGTCAGACATGACTGAAGCACCTAACACTTTCTTTCCTCTATCCTGAATCTTTGATGACATTGTTCCAACCTTTCATCACACTCTTACAATAATAAGCTTTCTTTTCACTTAATTGAGAATATTCAGATCATCAGATGAGAACTTCCTCAAGTTGACCCATCTACCTTCATTGGCCCCTACACACTATAATTTTCTCCTGTTACTATGATCAGTGATCCTGAGATAGTGGTCCCGAACGCAGTAGCATCAGTATCACCTGGGATATTAGAAATGTAAATTCTCAGATGGACTCAGACCTACTGAATCAGAAACTCTGGAAGTGGAGCCTAGCAATCTGTATTCTACCAAGTCCTTGGAGTGACATTGGCACATGCTAAAGCTTAAGAGCCATCTGGGAAATATTTTGCTTAAAAGTCCTCCCCCAGAAACTGTTTTTAAATTTTAGGGGATAAGAGATGGACGGCAGAAGTTGTAAAAACTCCTCTAAGTGATTCTAATGGGCAGTCTCGAAAATCACTGCTGACTCAATGGTCAATACTCATATCTAAGGACAACCTTTCAATATGATCAATAGCTTCCTCCACCCTTGCCTCCTCAAAGACTTTTGTCCAGCAATTTCTTCTCTCTCTCTTGCACCTTTGATTTTTTTTTCCCTCTGCTAGAGCATTCCTATCTCCCTAAAACATGCTATTTTACCTCTTGCTAAAAAAAAATTCTCTTGACTCTATCACCAGTTACTGCCCTATTTTTCTATTTATCTTTATAGCAAAACATTTTTTTAAAATGAGATCTTTTTGATACTTTTTGATACAAAGCACTCTTGAGAGACACCTCTACTAATTATTTCCAATGCATATCTTTCCATTCCCATTCTCATTAAACTCAGTCTAAACAGCTTGTTTCCCCACCATCCTAGGAAATCTGGACTTGCCATAGACAATAATGACCTCCATGTTACTTAAGCCAATGGTTAAGTCTCAGTCCTCATTCTACTTGATTTATCAGCAGAAGTTGACACTGTTGAGCATTCTCTCCCACTGGAAACCCTTCCTTCATTCTGTTTTCAGGAAACCATCTCCTCTTCTTTTATCTTTTTTCTCCCTGCTGTGCTGGCAACTCCTTCTCTGTCTCCTTTGCTGATTTCTCCTTAATGTTAGAATCTCTAGACCCATCTTTGGTCCCTCTTTCCTGTCTCTCCACATTCACTCCCTTGGTGATCGCATCTCATTTAATGAATTTAAAGACCATCCAACACTAACATCTACAAAATTGCTATCTCCCAGTAAGACCTTGCTTCTAAACTCAAGACTGGTAAAGCCATCTATCTATTTACCATGTCCCGACAGACACCTCAGACTCAAGTGAACTCAACCTCAGACTCAATTGAACTGAACAGACACCTTGGGCTCAACATGTCCTAAACTGATTGCTAAACTTTCCTCCAAACGTGCTGCTCCTTCCAGTTTTCCCGATCTCAACCAACGATCACTTTGTCCTTCCAGCTAGGAGTCATCCGTGGTTCCTTGCCTTCTCTCTTTGGTTCACACACATATACTATTTAGTCTGCCAGCAAATCCTGTTTGCTCTACTTTTCAAATGTATTTGGAAATCCAGCATTTTTTATCACCTTCCCTGCATCCATCTATAAACTATCATCTTTCTTGCCTGAATTAGGCAACAGCATCCTCACTGGTCTCACGAGTCCATCCTTGTCTCACCACAGTCTATTACTAATTAGCCCAGCATCTAGAGAGATGCCTTTAGGATATCTCAGCCCTGGTCACCTTTTCACACAGAGCTCTCCAACAGTAAGAGCGAAGGACTGACGTGTCCCAATAGAGCCATCCAGTTCACCTCTGATGTTTCTGGGTACAGAGCAGGGAGAGAGGGTCTGGAGTGGGAGTGGACTGAAGACATTTGGCGTGAGCTCTGAGGCCAGATCCTGGCTGACATGAAGAGAAATAACAAGGACGTCCCAGTGATTACAGAGGAGTGATTTTGAATACAAAGTTAGCAGAACTTGAAAATCTTGCCCAGTTTTAGTAATGAAATCTGTTTAGCTTTATCCGAACCCAAGTGAATCTTTAACTAGAGATTTAACTGAGTTTCACCACTGGTGACTTAAGATTCCTATTCAAACAGGTAAAGTCTAGCAAGATAGAATTGCCTTCACGTCACACATTTAAAGTTAATGTTGTAAATGTTATAAAGTCTGTAAATCATTTCAGTTGCTTAATTAGACATAAAGCCAGATCTCAGAAACGTATAGCAGAAACAGCTTTAGTCTGAGATATGTGATTAGTCAGTGTTTTCTATCTGCTGGCAGTATACTGATCCTCCATTTTGTGAGTTTGTAGGCGAAAGTAATTTTAACTCAAGTAATTTTGCATGGATGAATTCTCAGCACGTCAGTGCCCTTATTCTTGGCATGTGGAAAAGCCCAAAGCCCTGTATTTCTCTCAGCCTTTGGATCTATAATTTGCTCTATAATTTTCTTGCTCCCTTAGTTCATCTTCCCCTCATTGAAATTAGAAAATTTTATTCTTTTGTGAATGAAGCCCTCTTGACACCAACCTACCCCAAATGCAGGTAGATAACCCATAAATAATTTAAAGTTAAAAGAGCTGTCACTCTGAGGATTTCACTTGAACCTTGTTCTTAGAAGCTTCCTTTCATGTGAGGATCTGAACACTTTTTTACCAACATTATTGGATGATGATACCTGACAGTCTTCCTGCAGGTACCTAGGCCTGCTTTGAAAGTCTCTACCTTGGCCTTAAGCCTGCCAGGAGGACTCCATTGTTTCCAGAGAAATAAAACGATGCTTTGTAAAGTTTTTCCATTGGGTGGTTGATATCTTTCCATTGACCCACTGGAATGTCTTTTATACTCTGGTAGAAATGTAGGACACAATTAAAGTAGGCAGTATCTAAAGTCGATGCCCGTTTTATATACCAATATCAAGTTTACAAATATAAACTGATGTGGCAGAACAATTATTTTCTTTCAATTCACAGGAGGATCCATAACTCCTCAATTTATTATAATGTTATATGTTTACTTGGCAGAGATCTGAATGTGACAATCTGAAATGGATATTTAATATGGACCTAATTGCTCCACAGGTAAAATTAGGTGCCATTCTCTTCTCCGGAGGATCTTCCCGACTCAGGGATCGAACCCAAGGCCCCCTGCGTTGCAGGCAGATTCTTTACCATCTGAACCATGAAGAAAGCCCTCATAATAATGTATATTTCTTTTCTGATTAAGAAGTCACTTTTTAAAATAACTTTTATTTTTGGCTGCACCAGATCTTCATTACTGCATGGGCTTTTCTCTATTTGCAGAGAGCAGAAGCCACTCTCTAGTTGCAGTGCCCGGGCTTCGCATTGCAAAAGCTTTTCTCGTTAAGAGCACGGGCTTTAGGGCACTTGAGTTTCAGGAGTTGCAACGTGTGGGCTCAGCAGTTTCGGCTCAATAGTTGTGGCTCCGTGGCATGTGGAATCTTCCCAGATCAGGGCTCAAACCAATGTCTCTTGCATTGGCAAGCAGATTCTTTATCACTGAGCCACCAGGGAATCCCAGTCACTTTTACTTATTGTTAGAAATGTGGAATACATATAAATGCAAACGAGTCCCACGTGGCAGTCATGGAGATGAGTCACTCAGATGCCTGTTCACAGGAATCATTGCCCAGCCTCCAGGAACATGCCTGGCTGACCACCTGCAAATGTTATCTCCTTCGGCAGGCATCCACCTCAGGTTCCCAAATAAAGTCCTGCTTATCTCAGGGCACCCCCAAACAGGAACCAAGTAAGGCTATGGTGGCCAAATTTATGGCAACCAAAGTCAAGGAAATGGTTGACATCTACCTTCCAATACAGGGGCATGGTTTGATACCTGATCAGGGAACTAGATTTCACATGCTGCAACTGAAAACCCCATGAGCCACAACTAAATAAATATTTTTCAAATAATATAATTTTAAGGACTAGCCACGGATTAGCCATTTCTGCCCAAAGCTGCTGCTAAGTCGCTTCAGTCGTGTCCGACTCTGTGTGACCCCAGAGACAGCAGCCCACCAGGCTCCACCATCCCTGGGATTCTCCAGGCAAAAACACTGGAGTGGGTTGCCATTTCCTTCTCCAATGCATGAAAGTGAAAAATGAAAGTGGAGTCGCTCAGTCATGCCCGACTCTTAGGAATCCCATGGACTGCAGCCTACCAGGCTCCTTTGTCCATGGGATTTTCCAGGCAAGAGTACTGGAGTGGGGTGCCACTGCCTTCTCTGTCTGCCCAAAGCACTCCCCTCTAATGGACTGTCTTTGCTCCTGAACTCCTACTGGCTTGGGAGAGACTATCTATAACACAATCTGACAGTTCCTTTGCTTAATATTCCTTCCTCCCTTTTTTTCCCCCACCAGTGTTAACCCCAATAATTCATTTTTTATTTTGATCAAGGTCAAATAATACACATAACATAAAATTTACCTTATTAGCCCTTTTAAAGTATACAGTTCAGTATCACTCACATTGTTGAGATGGAAATTCTGTACCCCTTTAACAACTTCCCATCTGACCCTCCTCTGACCCTCCCCTGGCTCTGGCAAGCACCGTTCTGCTTTGTGTTTCTATGAATTCGACAACTTTAGAACAGTGTCCCCAACTTTTTGGTGCCAGAGATTGGTTTTGTAGAAGACAATGTTTCTATGGACCGGGGTAGGGGGGCCGCAATGGTTTTGGGATGATTCACCCAAGTTACATTTATTATGCATTTTATTTCTGTTATGATTATATCAGCTCCACCTCAAATCATTAGGCATTAGATCCTGGAGATTGGGGACCCATGCTCTAGATGATTTCATGTAAACAAAATCACACAATATTTGCTTTTTGACAAATACAGAGTATAATGTCCTCAAGGTTCAAGAATGTGTCAGAATTTCAATCCTTTGTTAAGGCTGAATAACATTACATCGTATGTATTAACTGTATTTTGTTCATCCTTTCATTTGTTCATCCAGCTCGGGTTGCTTCCACCTTTTGCTTATTATAAATAAGATTGCTATAAGGGACTTTCCCCAGTGGTCCAGTGGTTGACACTCCACCTTCCAATACAGGGGGCATGGGTTTGATACCTGATCAAGGAACTAGATTTCACATGTTGCAACTAAAGATCCCATGAGCCACTACTAAATAAATATTTTTAAAATAATATAATTTTAAAAATAAATAAATAACACTGCTATGGAAATGGGTATGTAAATACATCCTTGAGACATTGCTTTCAATTCTTTTGGACATATACCTGAAAATGGAATAGCTAGATCATGTGGTAAAGATATTTTTTAGGTTTCTGAGGAAATACCATATTGTTTTGCATTCCCCATGGCAAATATTAAAGATTTTACTTCCTCCACATCCTCATCAACACTTGTTACCTTTTATCTTTTGATAGCACCCATCCTAATGGATTCAAGGTAGTACCATGCTGTGATTTTGATTTGCACTTCCTTAATGATTTGTGATGTTGAGTACCTTTTCACACGCTTATTGGCCATTTGTACATCTTCTTGAGAGAAGTGTCTATTTAAGTCCTTTGTCCATTTTTTTTTTTAGTTGGATTATTTGGGGGGATTTGTGGTTGAGTTGTAGTTGTTTATATATTCTAGGTATAAACCTCTTTTCAAATATAGTTTGGAAATATTTCCTCCCATTTCATTGGTTATCTTTTGGCTCTGTTGACTGTATCCTTTGATGCACACATGTTTTTAATTTTGATACAGTCCAATTTATCTATTTTCATTTTTGTTGGCTGTGCTTTTGGTGTCATATCCAGGAAATCATTGTCAAATCCAATGTTATCAAGCTTTTCCTTTTTTATTCTAAGAGTTTCATAGTTGTAAGTCTTTATTCAGGTCTTTGATCACTCTGAGTTTAACCTTTTAGCGTATGGTATGAGATAGGGGTCTAACTTCTTTCTTTTGCATGTGGATATGCAGTATTCCGAACACCATTTGTTGAAATCCTAATAGTCGTTTTGCACTCCCAACTTTGTCAGTGTCTGCTTCCCAGATAACCCAATTAGCACATCCCTGAATCACAGGTAGTGACTGCTAAGGTTCTGTATCTATCCTCCCAGTCCTTCACTCTCTCTCTTCTTTCTCTCTCCCTATCGCACACACAGACACACACCCCCTCTTCATACTACTGTATATACTGCTCTTTAAACACAATGATATGTATATATTTCTGTTTTCATTAGATATTTTCAGCACCATTAAGTTTAAAAACTCTGTAGTGACTCATTGTGTGGAGGCACCATTATATGCTTAAAGAAAGTGAAGTTGCTCAGTCATGTCCAACTCTTTGTGATCCCATGGACTGTAGCTTACCAGGCTCCTCCTTCCATGGGATTTTCCAGGCAAGAGCACTGGAGTGGGTTGCCATTGCCTTCTCCAGGGAATCTTCCCAACCCAGGAATCGAACTCAGGTCTCCTACATTGTAGGCAGACACTTTACCTTCTCAGCCACCAGGGAAGTCCTTATCTGCTTAAGCAATACATTAGTTTGATGACCATATTTTAAAAGATTGCTTCTTTTTTTTGAAAACATCACGTTTCCTTTAAAAGATTGACCTGTGAAAAAGTATATGCTTGAATTCTAGAAAGAAAACTGTTCAAAATGTATGACTATTGTTTCAATTATTCTTATTTTCTTTCTTCCTTTACAGACTTTTGTGTAAAACCCATAAAAATGAATATCTAGGCTTCCATACCTTAACTAAAAATATAATTCACTAGAACCTTCATATCATAAACCAGGAGATCTAAAAATGAACTTCATCCAGTCTGGTTGGAACTGATAGGATTTTAATTCCTTGGGGCACAAGATGCCCTGAGATGGCAAAGCTACTTAGTGCTTCTTTTATTGAATTGACCTCAAGTCTGACCAATGCTAAGATACCCACTCTCCAGGAATCTCCAAGCTCTCTTTGTCTTGGATCTCCTTAGTCTAACTCCAAGAGTCTACTGACTTCACTGGCTGCTAAAACTCTGAAAGGTTCCTATTAATAACAGCAGGGCAGGAGTAACTACAGGCAGAGCAATGCCATGAAAGACAGGAAACCAAGCTGCCTTCTGGCCTTCCACTGGCTCTGTAACTCTAGTTACATCACTGACACATTCTGAGCTGTGTTTTTCCCATCTCTAAGTTAGCAATAGTAATCACCTTCTCCTCAAAATTGTTATGAGCTGCAAATAAGGTAATAAGGGAAGTAACTTATAGAGGACATGATAAAAATTTTAGTTGTTTTTCTTAATAATTAACAAGTGTGGTGCAAGTGTGTAAATAACCAACAAGGTCAGCTCCCTGGGCTTCTTGAGGAAACAGGAGGACAGGCAAATCTCAGTGTTCACAGGTAACAAGCAACTTCACTCATCACAGCTTGCTACATGTTTGTCAAGCTGACTCAAGGCTTGCAAACACTACTCACTGATGGACTGATCTGCAGGTTTCAGGCAACCACAGCTTTCTAACCACCACTGAGTATCTGTAACAATCAGCAATGAAGATTTTGTTGAGTCCTCTGACATTCAGTGGGGCCCTGCAGGTCTAAGTCCTTCTCACTGAAACAAATAGAGGTTCTAGGGTGGGTTGGCAATACACTGGAGGAACAAGAAAATTCCATTTGTTCCAGGCCATTTGATACTATCTAAGAGTGAAGTCACTAAAACTCAGAAGTGAAGGAAGTGCAGACTGCCTTCCTGACTCTCGGGAAAAGTTAAATCCTCCATAAAAGTACCAAAGGGCAGAGCCAACCTGGAATTCTACATCCTCCAGCATCCTCAGTCTCTGAGGTATAAAAAACAACTCCATCTGAGGAAGTTTCCACATCCATTTGACTTCTCTTCACTCCCTCCCCCACCCACCCCCATTGCAATCAAATGCTTCTGAATCAATGGACTCCAGTGGATTCTGAATACAGAGACGAAGAGAACGTTCACCGTGGTCCCTCTCTGTGATTATAAGTGCCCTTGACTCTACTTTAGTCAAGAAAGGAAGAAGCTGTTTTCTGCTTCTTGTATTGAAACACCTGAAATATGACCCTGTTTAATCTTTCAATCAAAAGGAACTAAAACTGGAATCAAGGATTCCGTCTGCTTCTGAGGGAAGGATCAAGACTTCAGCAAATAGAAAAATCCATTTGACATTGTTGAGAATTCAGGATACATCCTTGTGTTAAGCAGGCACCCTAATTCAGTTCAGAATCTTCCCCTGGCAGTATGGTGGCAGGGATTGTTCACATGGGCTCACTGAAAGAAAAACATTTACCAGTAGTGAATTAAAATCAGAATTTCTCTTCCCTAAGCTCCTGTGCTTCAGTAGGTAGAGAGAAAGAGGCAAAGAGGGAATAAAAAGAGAAAAAATATTTTATACTTTAAAGAGTTAACAGTATCCATGTAGGTTGCGTGTCTGAATAAAACTAGAAGGGGATATACAAATAGCATCTATCCTCACACACATATTTGAAAGAAGTCAAAAGTCTATAAGTCACTCAATATTTCTTCAGGAATAATCGTTCCACTATCATATGTAAAGTAGGTAGTTAGTGGGAAGCTGCTGTATAGTACAGGGAGCTCAGATTGGTGCTCTGTGATGACCTAGAGGGGTGGGATGGGGATGGGGTGGAAAGGAGGCTCAAGAGGAAGGGGAATATATGCATTCAGTACAGTTGCTCAGTCGTGTCCGACTCTGCGACCCCATGAACTGCAGCAGGCCAGGCCTCCCTGTCCATCACCAACTCCTGGAGTCCACCCAAATGTCCATTGAGTTGGTGATGCCATCCAACCATCTCACCCTCTGTCGTCCCCTTCTCCTCCTGCCCTCACTCTTTCTCAGCATCAGGTTCTTTTCAAATGAGTCAGCTCTTCGCATCAGGTGGCCAAAGTATTGGAGTTTCAGCTTCAACATCAGTCCCTCCAATGAACACCCAGGGCTGATCTCCTTTAGGATGGACTGGTTGGATCTCGTTGCAATCCAAGGGACTTTCAAGAGTCTTCTCCAACACCANATTCCATACCTCCTTCAGCCTCTACCTTGGCTGCTTTAATCCTATGGAAAAGTTCTCTAAATTTCCATTTCCTCAACTCTAAGATGAGGCTAATTATACTTTTATTGGAGGCTTGTGCAGAGAATTGAGTGAAATACTATGTAAGTAGCTCTTGAACAATGCTTGGCACATAAAATGTCCTCAGAAAATAAACTATTAATGTTAATTTATCATAAAAAATTCAGATTAATTTTCCTGTTCATAATCCTAAAATTACATTCCAGACCACCCAGAATAAGTTCAGACTTCTAAGTTTAGCTTCTATGAGCTTCATAATCTGCCTACTTTTAGCCTCATCTCCTTAATCATCTCAAATGCCACATCTTCCCTAGACATGTGGGACAACTGTGGTTTTCAGCATATACCATGCTAGGCCCTCAGCATATCCACTTGGCTGTCATCGCTCTGAATTCCTTTATTCTTTGTATGAGCTAGAAGATTCCTATGCATCCTTTAAAACCCAGATCAGAATTGGATGGGAAATGTCCTCTTTCCCCACAATTGTACCTACATGTTTGAATAAGGACATCAAACTTTGGTCATCTTGCTCTATTTGTGCTTCTTAACTTGATTCTCTATACCTACCCCATCAATCCAGTACCATAACTTCTATCGGGACAAGGGTCTTGTCTATGTCTTTGCATCTTCCTATGCCTGGCACACAATCAGTGGTCAATGCAGATAGATGAAGGAAGGACAGAAGGAAAGAAAGGAGGGAGGGAGGGATAAGAGAGGAGCAAACAGGAAGATAAAAGTAAATGGATGAAAAGGGGGAAATCAACTCTATTTCTCACTATGCTTGAGTTCCCTGGTATTAGTTGCTCAGCTCCCGAAAGCTCACAGACCTGCATTTTCCTGCATCAGGAGATGGTATAATCCCCTAGATGGACAGTTCTGGTCTTTGTCTTCCTGCAGACAGTCTCCCAGGCGGCTTTTGTTCTGTACTCTCTATTCCACCAAATCCTTGCCACCAGCCTTTTTTTTTTTTTTTTAAACCCACTGTGATCTGCTGATCTTCATCCTAACAAATGATCTTTTATTAATTCTGGAGAGATTTATCCTTTTGACTTTTACAGTGCCCTTTCAATGATGGGAACAAACGGACAACCTGTGACAAGAGCTGGAGGGAGAAGTTGGTGCTTTCCTACTATTACTTCCCAGTAACTCGGGGATTCACTGAACGAAGATATATTTGAGCACCTGCTCTTTGTCTGATAGTGCATGACGCACAAGAAATACAAAAGTTGATAAGTGATGGTCCTAGTTTGGCAAGAGCTCCCAGATGAATGAATTCTTTCAGCTGACATTGTTTTGAGTCCCTCCTGTGCATAAGGCACAGTACTTGCTGCTGGGGAAACAACAGTGAACAACAGAAAAATTCCCTCTTTCCAAGGCAGTGACACCCTAGAAAGGAAAGCAGACAATAAACCTCAGGATGCCCTGAGGCTAAATGAATGAAGAGGAACAAAGATGAGCACTGGGAGATCAATTATCCAAATCAAGAGGCAACTGTACACTTCTTAGAGTAGGGTGGTGATGGTGGTTAAAAACAAACAAACAAAAACTGCTAAATTCTGTAGAGCCAACTGAATCTGCTGACAGATTGTTTCATTTCTTTTTATTTTAAACAATTCTGGCTGTGCTGGGTCTTCATTGTGGCACATGGGCTCTAAAACCTGTGCGCTCAGTAGTTGCCGTGCAAGGGCTTAGTTGCCCCACAGCATGCAGATCTCAGTTCCTTGACCAGGGATCAAACCCATGTTCCACTGGACCACCAGGGAAGTTCCCATGCTGATAGATTAAACACAAGTTATTAAAGAGAAACACGAGTCTCCCTAACGTAGGTATTTTGCATTATGTATCTGAGAGAAAAAGAGCTGTCTTTACTTGAGCTGGAAAAGTCAGCAAGATGAGTAGGTTTTTTCAGTGAAACAGGAAGCAAGATCATGAGCAGAGTGTAAAGAATAGAGAGGAAATGTGGAGAAGAGAGGCAAACTGGTTGTCTGGGAGAGTATTTAATTGCCTATTCCCTCTGAGGTTTGAAGTTTAGAGGAAGATGAATGATAAAATGTTTAATGTTATGCAGTATGCTTGAGATGCCTAGAAAGAATAACAGCATTTATATATAATCACTGTGAGATGTAATCACGAAAAGACATACGGTATACATTTCAATCAGGATGTGTTGTGTTGGTGGAACTGTAATAGTGGTATAACTTATCACAATGGGGCTTCAGGCCATCATTCTCCTGTATTAGAGTTAAGACTGGAGCATTTTGTATTTTAGGAAAGAACTGTTTTATTCTTTGTGAATTAGGATAAAAGACCACCAATCCTTTAAGAATATGATGCTTCTTTACAGCAGGAGAACTTATAGATCATGAGTAATGGCTTCTGGTACAGAAATAAATGAATATTCACCAACAGCAGAGAAGAGCATGGTTAACTCCTTCTGCAAGGACATTAACTTCTTGCATGTCCAGCTTTATTAAATATTTAGCCACAGTTAAAAACCTGTGAAAAGCAAAATCTTCAGTCCATGCATTAGAAAAATTAGAATGCATCTCAAAGTTTATCATCTGTATTTTGACCAAGGAACACTGGGTGGATTTTGCTTGTGCTTTATGTAGGATGTATTGAGTTCTTATATTTCAATAAATAGAATTTATCCCCTGTTTACATGATAAAAAAGTGTTTTAAGATGGAATAAATGATGAACGGTGGCAAATTTTTCTGTTGGTTAAAATAAAATGAAGGCTGAGGTTTGCCTTTGAAGTTGACCACTTTAGAGCCATTGGTGATCGTGACAAGAGCAGATTTTGAGAAGTAGGGGGGAAGAGAGCCTAATAAGAGGAGGTTTCAAGGAAGATAAATGGAGAATAACTGGAAATATGAATATAAATAAACCCCTCCTCTAAAGGGTTCTCTCCAAGAACAGAAAGATAGAGTCATAACTGCAAGAGCATATAGGACAAGGGCGGGTTGTTTAAATGGAAGGGCCCATGGTTCCTTTGAATGCCAACAAAAATGACACAGTGTGAGTGGAGGTGATCGTGCAGGAAGAGAGAAGCCATTGAAAAGTAGAGGGAAATGGAAACTACTGATGGAATAGAGGAATTGGTCAGAGATAAAATGAGGGAGGATAGATCAACCATGGTCACTGGAGATTAAGGCAAAGAAAAGATGTATTAGATTTACTAAGGGAACATATCAAGTTCTTTTTTGGACTGTTTTTTATTTTTCAGGGAAATACAAAGCAAAGTTGAGACTGAGAAATGGGGAGATAGTGGAGGTTTGGGAGAAAGCAGAGGTATAAACTAGTCAGTCACCTGGGACAGTTTTTAATTGTCTGTCCTCTCTGTGGAACGTTTCCGGCAGAAACCCCCCATCAAATCCATGAGAGTCTTTGTCATGGCTACAGATGGTGATGGAGAGGGGGGCTCGCATTTTAAATCTGGTTAATTCCATCTTCTTAAGATCTCAACCTTCTGGATAAGCCTAGGAATGAGGACCTCACACAAGATGGATGAATACTGATTCCTTCCATGGGAGTTTTGGCCCTGGAGATGAATGAGTCCGTCTCCTTCTGGAAAGTTCTTGATTGGTGGAAACGCAAATCCTTATTTCATGTCATGGGAAAATGAGAAGCACATCTGTGGGGGTGCAGCTGGGGAAAAATAAAGCATATGTGCATAAATCACAAAGTGAAAGAATCCTGAGTGCCTTGTTAACCCTAATTCTAGGCATTCCTGAACCCTAGACCTTCAATTGCAAGAGAATTCTTAATAGCTCTTGTTATTGTTCAGTTACTAAGTTGTGTCCGACTCTTTTGAGACCCTATGGACTATAGCCCTCCAGGCTCCCCTATCCATGGGATTTCCCAGGCAAGAATAATGGAATGGGTTGCCATTTTCTTCTTCAGGAGATCTTCCCAACCCAAGGATAGAACCTGAGTCTCCTTCATTGGCAGGTCGATTCTTTACCACTGAGCCATGGGGAAGCCCCCTTAATAGTTTACCATACCCCTTTTGGTTTGACATACTTTGACTTTGGTTTCTATCATATGCAACTGGAAGATGCCAAAGTAAGCCATGCTCCACCATGGCCAAACATGTGAATAAGCAGAATAGGCACTAAGGTTTTAAGGTTATACAATGTGAGAGATTCAGGAACGTGAAACTTCTTTAACAAAGCATCTTCCTCCAACTCACCAACTGTGATTTATGAAATTCCACAATGAGGGTGAAAGGGAATTACCATTTACAGAGCATTTCAGGACTCTAACCCTAAGCTAGGTGTCTTAAAAATATTAATATTATCTCATTAAGTCCTTTGGCACTGGAGAAAAGCTTATTCTTCCAGAGCCCAGGGAAGAAATATCTCTTCTTAAAATACATACATATGTATCAAAAATATTCAGAATAGGCACTAAGGTTTTAAGGTTATACAATGTGAGAGATTCAGGAACGTGAAACTTCTTTAACAAAGCATCTTCCTCCAACTCACCAACTGTGATTTATGAAATTCCACAATGAGGGTGAAAGGGAATTACCATTTACAGAGCATTTCAGGACTCTAACCCTAAGCTAGGTGTCTTAAAAATATTAATATTATCTCATTAAGTCCTTTGGCACTGGAGAAAAGCTTATTCTTCCAGAGCCCAGGGAAGAAATATCTCTTCTTAAAATACATACATATGTATCAAAAATATTATTGCATATGCTATTGTTCTAACGTAAGGTGCTGCTAAGCTGCTAAGTCACTTCAGTCATGTCCAATTCTGTGCAACTCCATAGATGGCAGCCCACCAGGCTCCGCCGTCCCTGGGATTCTCCAGTCAAGAACACTGGAGTGGGTTGCCATTTCCTTCTCCAATGCATGAAAGTGATTGTGATACTTATAAATATTGTTTTTGTTGTTCAGTCACTAAATCATGTCCAATTCTTTGTGACCCCATGGACTGTAGCATACCAGGCTTCCCTGTCCTTCACCATCTCCCAGAGTTTGCTCAAATTCATGTCCATTGAGTTAATGATGCCATCCAACCATCTCATCCTTTGTCCTCTCCTTTCTCCTCCTGACTTCAATCTTTCCTAGCATCAGAGTCTTTGCGTCAGGTGGCCAAAGTATTGGAGGACTTTAGCATCAGTCCTTCCAATGAGTATTCAGAGTTGATTTTCTTTAGGATTGACTGGTTTGATCTCCTTGCAGTCCAAGGCACTCTCAAGAGCCTTCTCCAGCACTGCAGTTCGAAAGAATCAATTATTTGGTGCTCAGCCTTCTTTATGGTCCAACTCTCACATCTGTACACGACTACTGGGGAAAAAAAAAACAGCTTTGACTATATGGACCTTTGTTGGCAAAGTGATATCTCTGTTTTTTAATATGCTGTCCAGGTGTGTCACAGTTTTGCTTCCAAATTTTAAAATTATGATTAAATGATAAGAATCAGAGAGGTAAGAAAATGTGAATCTTGAGCTAGAGACCAAGACACTGAAAATAAGATTACAGTAGACAGAGAGCTGGAAGTGTAGTGGCAGCCATAAAGAACACAAGAGCAGACAGAGGTAAATCAAGCATAAAATGAAAAGCTGTAGGCAGCTGCTGAAAGAAACACGTCCAGACATATAAAAAAGTATCTGGGAAGGAGAGAGACTGGTGTGTGGCAATGCCTATTACTGGAATCAGTTATTGCTCAGGATGTCAGGTGAGTATTCTCCACTGGATTATAAGGTTGGAAAGGATTACACAAAAAGGAATGTCCTTAGTTATCAGAAGTTCAAAAGAGAAACATCTGCCTGGATTCAGACTGAAAGCCAGCCGTGGAAGAAGTATGTGATATAAAAAATAAATGTCCATAAAAGCCAACTCTATTTCATGGAAAGCTTTTTATTTTCAGTTAGAATAAATAACAGGATGTTGTACTTATTGAAATTTAGCCACCAAACAGAAAGATATCCAATGTATATACATTTATACAATATATACATGAGATAGATATTGGATATCTCTTTGATTTGGTAGCAAAATTAAAATGTACAAATATGAATATAAATAAATATGTATATTTATGCATAATACTTTATAAATATGATTATAATTATTATTAAGGAAGAATTCCTGGGAAGGATTCAATGTCAAAGGGACAAGGCTGTCATTTGAGATGGATAAATTCTTTAGCAATGAGTTCCGTTGCAGAGAAAAAGGTCAATAGTAAAATCCTTACACTCACCCCAGGTTTGGAGCTAGGAAATCTACCCATTTAAACTACTTATTGGATAGTTTAAATCTTTGTTCTAGAATTTTGCTTTTCCGAGCATTCAGGCTGTGCTGAAGGAGAGCTGTTTACAATCTGAGAATGTGTGTGCTAAGTCACTTCAGTCCTGTCTGACTGTTTGTGATCCCACGGACTGAAGCCCACCAGGCTCCTCTGTCCAGGGGATTCTCCAGGTAAGAATACTGGAGTGGGTTGTCATGCCCTCCTCCAGAGGATCTGCCAACCCAGATACTGAACCTGCGACTACATCTCTTGCATTGGCAGGCAGGTCCTTTACCACTAGCACCACCTGGGAAGCCACAGTCTGGGAAGGGCTCATCCAATTATTTGAGGCTTAGTTCTCCCTTCCCAATTTTCTTTTCCCATCTGAGTCTCATTTGAGAGACTTGTCCTTAAGCAGTTCTCTAATCAAGGTGTAGAAAAAATATTTCTGAACAAAAGGAATTATAATGCTTTTCAAAATAACATACTCAAATGTGATTTGAAAGGAATAATCCAGAAAGTTAACATTTTGCCCATTATCACAGAGACAGAGACTGCTAGATCTGAAAAGGAATTTAAGAACCACTTCATCAGTTCAGTTCAGTCGCTCAGTTGTGTCCGACTCTTTGCGACCCCATGAATCGCAGTACGCCAGGCCTCCCTGTCCATCACCAACTCCCGGAGTTCACCCAGACCCACGTCCATTGAGTCCGTGATGCCATCTAGCCATCTCACCCTCTGTCGTCCCCTTCTCCTCCTGCCCCCAATCCCTCCCAGCATCAGGGTCTTTTCCAATAAGTCAACTCTTCGCATAAGGTGGCCAAAGTCCTGGAGCTTCAGTTTTAGCATCATTCCTTCCAAAGAAATCCCAGGGTTGATCTCCCTCAGAATGGACTGGTTGGATCTCCTTACAGTCCAAGGGACTCTCAAGAGTCTTCTCCAACACCACAGGTCAAAAGCATCAATTCTTCTGCACTCAGCCTTCTTCACAGTCCAACTCTCACATCCATACATGACCACAGGAAAAACCATAGCCTTGACTAGACGGACCTTAGTCGGCAAAGTAATGTCTCTGCTTTTGAATATACGATCTAGGTTGGTCATAACTTTTCTTCCAAGGAGTAAGCGCCTTTTAATTTCATGGCTGCAGTCACCATCTGCAGTGATTTTGGAGCCCAGAAAAATAAAGTCTGACACTGTTTCTACTGTTTCCCCATCTATTTCCCATGAAGTGATGGGGCCAGATGCTATGATCTTGTTTTCTGAATGTTGAGCTTTAAGCCAACTTTTTCACTCTCCTCTTTCACTTTCAATGCTTATTTCGTTCATAGGTAAACTAAGGCCCAGAAAGCCAAAAAGACAGGACCATTGTTCACAGTCACCCAATCAAACAGTTAGAAGGAGATCAGAGATGTTCCACTCACACTGCCAATTTCTTCTGAAACACACCTTCTAGGACTTTTTAAGAACTTTCATAAACTCCTGATATCATTTGAATCTACACATTAATAGCTAACATAAAAACGATCACTAAAAAGATGATTAATTAAAAAATCTCAACAGCACATACCCGTTGTGAATGAAACTAAATAATTCATTAAAATTGGAAGTGGGAAAACTGTATATCATAAAAGTAATGCTCTATAGTTAAATTTATCCATGTACTACATAGATGATCACCATAAAGTTACCCCCCAAATCCTATTTATTATAGAGTGACCAAAAATAGCTCTGGAGAAAAAAAATAGCAGTACCCTAGAAGGAGTGATTACTAATGAAGAATATCCAACTGATGGTCTTTTTTCCATCAAGAGCATTGGCAGCAGAGCCCAACAACAGATCTTCATCCAAGAAGATAGCTGAGAAAATATAGACTAGCTGGACAGGGACAGCAGAACCAGGAATTCGATCAAATTCAGGAACTGTTCTGAACAGAAAATGTTTGTTAAAGCATAAGAATGAATGCATTGATTAAATAGTCAAATAGGCTAGATTTCGCTGAAGTGTTCCCTTCCCTGAGATGGGGCAGGATGCAGAGATGAAAGATGTCAACCAACTAGACAGGGGTCCAGAAATTCAGACAAGGTCTTTTTCAGGGCAGTTAAGGAAGGATGGAAAGAGAGGAACCTCAGGAAGAAAGGTAAGAGATGAACTCTTCAAAAATGTGAGGAATCTGGGAATAAAGTTGAAGCAGGCGCGAACAGAGAGTCCATCAAGAACACAGATTGGTTGAGTATGTTACTGGGTCATGGTCAGACCCACCCAGGGGACAAGAGATGTGTCAAGTTCAGCCAACCAGCTTATTCTGTCTTAACAGACCCTCTGATGAGACAACCTGGGGCCTCAGCCTAACCCAGTGACCATGAATCATGTGCTTCAACACTAAGCCATTTTAGCATAATGCCAAATGGAAGTGAAGAAAATAGGGTGCCTGCCCAAAGGAGCAGAAATAATGGGCCAGCTCTCCCTTTGGTGCATTAACCTTCAGGGGAGAAAAGAGCTTTAAGGACAGAGGATGCAGCAGCTTCTCAGGTATTAAGAAGATTAAGGGAAATAGTACTGGACTGAAGCAGAGAGGAAATGGTTTGCCCGTCTTGGAGAGGACATTTCTGTTGCTATTACCCCTATAAACCATCTTCATCCTCGGTTTCAAATCGGGCCTGGCCAATGGGTTTTGTTGAGCCAATATATCAAATTAGTCCTGCTGAGGAGACTCTGGAGGGAGGCCTGGAGCCAAGGAGTGCAGTGAAATTTATCCAAGTGACAGGACACTTATAGGTGAAAATGGAGTGTCTAGCTGCCACTGTAGACAACAAAGCTAAAATGATGCTAATTAGAAAGCCTGCACCTTTAGCTCCAGAAAGGAAGATTCAGAGAGCAGACCAATGTCCACCTAAAGTCTTTATTACCAAGCTGGAACTTGGGTGAAAATATCTTGAACACAATCAGAAATTCAGACATTTCCAGCACCATTAGGAGGACATGAGGGCTACAATAATGCATTCCTTCCACATTCACTGGATTAAGAATTATCAAGGTCACACAAATATTGCAAAAGCAAATAAATTGTCTACTTAGCTTTAAGGCAAGAGGATGTGGGAAGATATTCAGCAGCTGAGTAAACCCTGAGAGGCCCTGAGGGGCCCCCTTCAGCATGGAAAGCTTCCCTTCCATCATCCTCAGGATGTAGGAGGCATAAATTGTGCTTTAGCAAAGCCATAGGAGTCATCCAAACTTCTCACTGTGGTCACCTTCAACAGACCACAGCCAAACCCATTCTACTGATTTATGCTCTTGAGGGTCACAGCAAGTTCATCTTCTTCATGTGGACCAGCTAAGCCCTCTCTCTCCCCAACCAAACTTCTCTGTCTCAAGTAGGGTTTCTCAGGAAGTAGGCTCTAAGAGTTTAATGTGCAGAATGTTTACCTAGGAGAGGCTTAAGTTTCAACACTGGGGCAAAGAAGGAAAAGAAGCAGGATTTGGCCAAAGTTGAGCCATGACGCAGATCTATGACAGTCTCAATGTCATGGCAGTTCTGATGTAAGATGTGTCTTCAGAGTTGTCCTGAGCTGGGCCAAGATGGCCAGAACTTTAAACCCTCCCTGATCAGTCACTGGATGTGGGCTACTCCAGGAAAGGGTACAATCAACAACAGCTTATTGTGGCTCAGCAGTCTCTGAGGAGCTGACAGCTGAAGGCTGGTATTGACAGCATCCCAGTAGCTAGAGCAGTAGATTCTTCCTTAAAGGCAGATCTGGATATAGCACATCACATTGTCCATCATATGCTATCCACATGTTTCCTAAATTCCCACACACACAACTCCAGAAGCAAACATGGAATTGAAGTTTGAACCTCCCCAACTTTTTTCAAAGCAGAAACCATAGGAGGAAAAGAAAAAATGCCAAGCATGAAAAACATTTTGATGTTTGATGCTAAGCACCTTGAAGAATTAAAGTAATAGCCTCTGGTGTTCCAATTATGAGACAAAGATTGAAAGGTGGCTTTGCTTTAAAACAATTATGGCATCACCGGTGAGAGGGACATGAGTTTGAGTAGACTCCAGGAGTTGGTGATGGAGACAGGGAGGCTGGTCCCATTGCTTGTAGTCCATGGGGTCTCAAAGAGCAGACAAGACTGAGCGACTGGACTGAACTGAACTGAATGTCTTCCCTTTGTCCCCCTTCTGTGAAATGTTCAGAAGTTTCACTCAATCAGTGACTTCCTGTTGAGGGTCTGCTATGTGATCAGCACTGCACTAGATCCAGCTGTGGGAGATGCTAGAGAAACACTCAATAAGATCTCTAACTTTGAGGACGTTTTGTCTATACGGGAAGGGAGCATAAACACACAAGGGCATAGGAGAACATCTTTTTGCTCAACTACAAGCTCTTGGCAGGTTGAGAGAGCATAGTATAGTGTGGTATAGCAAATTTTTACTTAATTACAGTATGAACTTAGTCACATTATTGATGTGACATTGATCAAGGCAGTTACATCTCTAAGGACCAGCTACCTTTTTTATACTGAAGTATGGTTGATGCATAATATACAAATTATAGGTAAACAATGTAATGATTCACATTTCTAAAAGGTTATACTCCATTACAGTTATTTTAGAATATTGGATATATTCCCTAATGTTATACATTATATCCGTGTAGCTTATTTTATACCTAATGGCTTGTACCTCTTTTCCTCCTACCCTTAGACTGCTGCCTCCACCCCTCATCCAGCGTACTTAGCTTACCAGTGTGTTGTGAAAATTAAATAATTCAAAGGTTGTAAGCATGTTTTGTAAGTTATGAGAGGCAATGCAGACATTTGCTGCTCCTTTCATACCCCACTCTTAGTGTGTCAGAGAAGGAAGAGAAACACCGCTGGGCTAGAGAAGTTAGATTTCAGAGGAGAGTCGAACATTCGAGCAAGGGCTGAGAACTGGGTGCTTCTGTGATGTATTCTGGGTGACGTTGGTCTTGTCTCTTCTAAACACCTTTAGAAGGGGTGAATCATTCTAAACGTGTTCCAGGTTCAAGCCAGACACATCCTTCCCACTGTCTGTAAAGCCCACTGATGAAGAAGCACTGGGAACAGAGCGAGGTGCAAGCGTTTGTTACGGAACTTATTGCGGCAGCCCGGATGCACGTGGGAGGAACTTCCTACGGAAGTGGCCTGTGTGGGCGGAGTCTGAGGAAGACGGAACCAGGAACTAAGGGTGGGCTGGAGGCTGTCGGGAGGTGGGTACTTTTATGACTGATTAGCTTATTACACTGGAGAAGGCAGTGGCACCCCACTCCAGTACTCTTGCCTGGAGAATCCCAGGGACGGGGGAGCCTGGTTGGCTGCGTCTCTGGGGTTCCTCAGAGTCGGACATGACTGAAGCGACTTAGTAGCTTATTACACTTTATCGAGGAGGCGGGAGGGTTAAATTGAGGTTTAGAGTTACGGGTAAACAGTAGAGGGGGAAGGGGAGGAGGCTTAGTCATTCTTGTATGGGTAGCATGGCCCTGTCTAGTCCCAAATGTGGTCACAGTGCAGGTCTGTCTGAACACTGTTATCTATTCTGTGAACAGGTTTATGATCCTCCAGAAAGGTCACAACCTTGCTGGCAGCAAAGCCATTTTCTTTATTCCTCCTATCTTCCATACCACCACATGTACACATCTGCATAACTCTCTGGGTTTCTTTGCTGCTGCTGCTGCTGCTGCTGCTGCTAAGTCACTTCAGTCGTGTCCGACTCTGTGCGAACCCATAGACAGCAGCCCACCAGGCTCCCCAGTCCCTGGGATTCTCCAGGCAAGAACACTGGAATGGGTTGCCATTTCCTTCTCCAGTGTATGAAAGTGAAGAGTGAACGTTAAATCCCTCAGTCGTGTCTGACTCTTAGCGACCCCATGGACTGCAGCCTACCAGGCTCCTCCGTCCATGGGATTTTCCAGGCAGAAGTGCTGGAGTGGGTTGCCATTGCCTTCTTTAGATGCCTGAATTTGCTACTCTTGTGGGCAGAATTGTGTCCCCCCAAAATGCATATGTTGAAGCCGTAATCAAAGTATGTTAGACTGTGACTGTATCTGGAGATGGGGCCTTTAGAGAAGTGATCATGTTAAATGAGGCTATTAGGATGGACTCTAATCCATTCTGACCTCATCCTTATAAGAAGAGGAGAGAACACATGGAGAGACTGAAGGACCACACAGAGGAAGGACCTCGTGAGGACACAGGAAGAAGATAGTTATCTGCACACCAAGCAGAGAGGCCTCAGAAGAAACCAAGCCTGCCAACACTTTGATCTTGAGCTTCCAGCCTGTGAGAAAAAAATTTCTGTTGTTTAAGCCCTTCAGTCTGTGGTACTTTATTATGGCAGCCCAGAAAACGAATAGAGTTACCCTCCCTTCGCTGAAGTAGGACATCTTGTGAGTGATAGTCCAGGCTGAGAGAAGACTAACTCTGCCAGGAGAAAGCTTTAGAGGAACTGATATGAAGAATGGTTTTGCTCCTTGGAAGAAAAGCTATGATAAATCCAGACAGCATATCAAAAAGCAGAGATATCACTTTGCTAGCAAAGATCCTTATAGTCAAAGCTATGGTTTTTCCAGTAGTCAGATACAAATGTGAAAGTTGGACCATAAAGAATACTGAGCACCAAAAAACTGATGCTTTCATATTGTGCTGGAGAAGACTCTCAAGAATTCATTGGACTGCAAGGAGACCAAACCAGTCAATCCTAAAGGAAATTAACCCTGAATATTCATTGGAAGGACTGATGCTGAAGCTGAAGTTCCAATACTTTGGCTACTTGATGCAGAGAGCTGACTCATTGGAAAAGACCCTAATGCTGGGAAAGATTGAGGCCAGGAGGAGAAGGAGATGACAGAGGATGAGATGGTTAGATAACACAACCGACTCAAAGGATATGAATTGAGCAAACTCCAGGAGATAGTAAAGGATAGGGAAGCCAGGCGTGCTGCAGTCCATGGGGTCACAAAGAGTTGGACACGACTTGGCAACTGGAAAACAATAACTTGAAACATGAATTAGAATGTGGCCAGCAGAAAGGAGGAAAGAGAAGGAGGAAAGGTGAAGAATCTGGAAGTGTGTGGTCCCTACACCAGTAACATCAGCCTCGTGTGGGAACTTGTTAAAAATGCAAATTCTCATCTCCAGTCTTACACAGACTAAATCAGAATCTCTGGGGTAGGGCTCAACCATCTGTATTCAACAAGCATTCCAGGTGATGCTGTTGCTGGCCAGGGTTTAAAAACCACAGCCCTACGTTAGATGAGAAGGCTCTCAAGTGCAATCATGAGTAGTTCAGTGTAGCTAATAAATACTAGCATGACTCAGAAAGGTTTAAAGAGAGAAGTGGGCATTGATTGAGGCCTTGAAAGAGTAGAAGGTGGGTGGTATGAGGAAGAGGAGAGGCAGTCGGGGATACAGAAATGAGTGAAAGCTCCTGCCTCTGGGTTAATCCTTAGCTTAGGCCTTGAGGTCTAAACACTGTAGTGCCCTGAGGTGAACATGACCCTAAAATTAAGATGCTTAGGACCAAGGGCACATTATTTTAGATTTTCTACCATGACAAAGACTTAATGAAGAAGCTCTTCAACATTCATCTGAAGTGAAAAACACTTAGAATATTCTATCCAAAAATGTTTAAAGTTCTCAGGCTGAGAATTATGGTCATTGGAAGAGATACTTTAAAGCCAAATTGAAGAGGATGTAAAAGTTTCATTAATCGTCCAGAAGGCATCCTTTGTGTGGAATGCAACCCCGGCTTATAGGCTTTTAGTGAAATTAAATCTCTTCACACCTCGCCAAACTTGTGACTTTCCCGTATGAGGGAATTGGAGCCCACCTTCCGGAAAAGGGTTGCCGCAGTGCTCATCTGCCAATGTTTTACTGGCGAGGGGTGGGGATGGGGTAATTGATGCAGCAGCCAAAGAACAAAAACCGTGAGCCCAGTGGAGGAAAGACAATCTCCATCACGATACTTTGGACTTAATGAAATTTGCTGTTAGCAAATTGAGTCCTTCAAATCTAAGATTGGAAAGTTGTAGTCAGTCTTTCATTCAGGCTGGGCTGTTTCTGTTCTTTTGTGTTTACAGAATCGATCTGAGTTGCTTTTGCTTTCCCATGCCACTTGAATGCCTCTGACCAATTATTCATCCTTTCTGCCCTCCTGACGGGGATGAGTTTGTGTGCTGTAAATCATCGTCCCATTCAGTGTATTTGCTTGGGACTTGGTTTTCTGTGTTGACAGTGAGTGACTAATTTGCATGCTTCTGTCTCCTCCCTTGCTCCATACCTTGCACAGATGTGATCATTTAGGCTTTAGCTTTTTTGCATCCCTTTATAGCATGAACCCGTTTCTTCATGTTCATTTAACTGCACCCTGAGAAATTATCTATCCAATACTTGGTGGCAAAAGGCAAGAACAGATGGCTCCAAAACTGAAATGGGAGTTCTTCTGAAAACTCAAAGGGAAAGACTGTGTTCAGGGACTGGATTATGTGTATTTTGCATTTTTTAGTTCCCATAAAAAAGTTGACTTCCTCAAATCAGATATAGATTTGACGAAACCATTTATTCAGCAATGGCTTTTTTGCCCTTCTTTAACAGTGACATAAAATATTTGAGCATTTTCTTTCCTCACTGATAACAAAACTATTCAAATGCACTGCCATAATATTTATTTAATTAGTTTGCAGAAATCTCTCTATGGAGAAACAAGTTCAACTTTACTCTTTCTTTTTTAGACATAAAATGAAGCTGACTTCTAGTGCTACAATATTTCACTGTAATCTGAGCCTCCCAAAGATGAAACCTGGAAAATACAAATTTAAAAGGCGCCTCATATAAACTGTACTGTTATTTTAATCAGCACTTCTATTCACTTTCTTTTTTTATTTACCAGCTTTTCTTCTGATTGTATCATCATAACTGTCTAGACACTGTTCCCAACTGTGATGGATTTTAAGAAACTGTACAAATGAGGCCAGAAAAAAATAAATTAGCAGTACTGTGCACTAAAGTGCCTCAGTTTAAAGCATTATGAATAGAAAAAGCACTGACCACTTGCATATCAGCTAAGATAGCCTACTATCTGTTTATTTTCTTCAAGGTTGTGATTAGAAAGTTCTTATCCAGCTTGCTGTCCAAAGGTATAATAAATAATGACTTACAACTATGTTTCTAGGTTCTCATTTAACTTTTTGTTTTATACTAGATGCATGGGAATCTAGATTTGAAGGTTAAGTTACAACTTCAGTTATAATGGTCTTAGAGATTGGTCTTAGGAGTTTCTGACTTCTTCAGTCACTTGTAGGACTGTCATCAGATTCAAAGCCACAGTTACTAAAGTTTTACTTGAAGCAACACAACAATAACAATGACAATAAATAAAGTCAGAAACAATTCTCCCAGTTGATACTTATCAGTAGGAACTGGTGTAATCATAATGAAAGATTTTTCAGCAGGTTGAAAATCAGTGTATACCTTAAGCATCCCCTAATCTAGGGTCTTACCCCTCCTCTTCTGCAGCCTCAGTCCCTTCTCTTAATGACCTGACACTAAAGTTTAACACCTGGCCCAGTAGGGCAACTCCATTCATGGTACATTCTGGTTGGCTATTACTGACTGATAAGCAAATATGCTGTAAGTATTTTTCATGTCATTCCTGATTAAACTTTATCATTTACCATCTCAGCTAATGTTAGTATCCAGTACAGTCAGATGAAAAGGGATCTCAGAACAATTCCAAGGTGTGTGAAACAAAAAGCCAGAAGTCATGAAAGGGGAATAAAAGAGGATGCATTGGGAGACGATTTCTGCTGTAACGCTTCAAAAAGACTTCTGTTTTTGCAAGCAGATCTCTAAGTTAGCATTCTCTTTCAGGTCAACTTATCTTTGCCAAATGCCTGATTGCTCTATAGGATTTTCTCAGAGATAGGATGACTCGCTGTGTTCTGCAGTATGTCACAAGATATATTAAGTCCCCAAGGTTAGAATTTGGGAATATTCATAGGTGGGCAAGATTCTACCGACAAGCTTATATGGATTCAGTAGATGGTCCCCCAACCGGACTTCCTTTACTGAGCCAAGGCACCCATCCCCCAGCAGCTGGGGTTAGTGTCTGCTAGTGGTCCACAGATGCCCCCTCTTGTTATTTTGTGTGTGTGTGTGTGTGTGTGTGTGTGTGTGAGCCATGGAGAACACCTTCGCCTGGAGATGCCTAGGACATGTTCTTCCACCACCACCAGAATATCTTGCTCCTAAGGACAGATTCTGGGCATCCCAAGTGGCTCAACAGGTTAAAAATCCACCTGCAATGCAGGAGATGCAAGTTGATCTCCAGGTCGGGAGAAGACATGGCAACCTACTCCAGTATGCTTGCCTGGAGAATTCCATGGACAGAGGAGCCTGGTGGGCTATAGTCCAGAGGGTTGCAAAGAGTCGACATGACTGAAGTGACTGAACACACACAAGGATAGATTCTCCCCTTGTAGGAAAACTCTGTGGTGCCATTATGCTCCAGAGCCCGTCACGCAATCAGGCTGAGCTAGATAGCACGCTTTCATTTAGCTCCTTCTCCTGCACTACCCTGCTGTCTTTGTGGCCTTGAAGACTTGTCCTAAATCACTCTCTGAAAGAATCCCTGTGTCAGTCGACAACCCAATACAACTCTTTTTCTTGGAGGCAGAATTAAAGACTTTTTTTCCTAAATATAAATGACAAATATATTAGACTTTTACCAAGTCTAATTTTTAGACTTTTATCAAATTTGAGGGACATTAATAATGTTTAATATTGATTTTCTACCAATTATACTATGACAAATCTAAAATAGAACATAGTTCTGGGTTTTATTCTGTTGCCATACTTTGTTTTCTTTTTGTGGGACTTTCATATTTGAAACTCATGTTTTCCCTGTTTCTGATTATCCTGCATATTCAGACATAAAGGAAAGTGTCAATATTTTGTAGATTACAGTTAGCACCTCAGCTAGTATAAAAGGCATCTGGGTAGTTTTGGCTTGTACCCCCGCATCCACTCTCCACCCTTCTCCATCCTGCTGTGAGCCCCAAGACTTTAACTTCTGACAACTTCACCATCAGCCTTCTTTGCCCTCAACTTTCAGTTCAGCCAATGGGAGACATTCATCAAGAAATTGAAGGATTAGTGAAGAATGAAAAAAAGCATCTTTATTCCAATAGCAACCTTCCTTCCAGGTCATTACAGGCAGACTCTGACCCTCTACCCAAGGCCCTACTTTCTACAGGGCATCCCTTTTCATTGAGCTATTGTATGTTCTGGGTCTCCCCACCCAGACCCCTCAAAACCTCTGCTTTTGCTGGCCCTAAGGATTGCCCTATCCTTTGTTGCTTAATCCTGCCCACTTCATTGTACATGCTCTCTTTATTGCACCCCCTTCAATGGTCCCTTTGAGAGCGTGATATTATGCCTGGGCACTGGGTGAACAATTGAATAGCCTAACTTGGCTAACACTGGAATGGAAAATATTTCTTACTAGGGAAGAAAAAAAATGAATCTGGTAAAAATATGGAAGTCATTCCTAGGGTATCTGATTACTCAGGAACTCCAATACTCATTGTTACCAACTGATGTTTTGGGTTATAGTCATTCAATCATTCCTGTTTTCATTTATTCCATAACCAGATATTGATCACCAACTAAGATTGATGCTCTGTGAGCTACGGTAACCATGCAAGGCACAGAACCATAGTGTCAGGCACAACATCATAAATTTCTCCCTGTGAATGATGCCCAGGTTACCTTTGAACGGTGACTGTAGGTGAAAGAAAATGCTGAAGAATGGAAACAAACATTCTGACCCCTGTTTGGTACTGAAATGAGAAAGCCCGGGGATTAAAGGAATGAAAGTGATTTGTAAGACAATTGTTTTTACAATAAGCAACTTGAGTACCGCTCTGGAGAGATTTCAACAGATGAAGAGGTTATCAACCCTTTGTATGGAAAAGTCGGCACCCTAGAAGATGCCTGGTAGCTAAGTGAATAATCTTCAAGCTGTGCTGAAAATTGGGGTGAAAAAAGCTGTGAGTCCCAAATGCTTCAGAAACAATTTCCCAGGCTGTCTTACCTAAGGGGCACGTTGTTCAACAGGGACTAAACAGTCAATTTAGTGAAAGTCAGTCAAATAAAATGTTTGATATTCTCAGGACTAAAAAACCAATTGTGTGACTGAGGTTTTCATTTTTCAAGGCAGTCATTGTAGAAAGGATGTAAATTTTTCAGGTGATTGCTTTTAGAATAACACTAATGTTTAATTAATCTCTGAGTTGTTCTTTCCATTATAGACATCTTGAAACAGAGGAAATAAATGCTGCAGAGTCAAAAACAAGTCTTCAGGGCAAAAACCTGGCTTAGGGTATCACTTAAAAAACATCTCTGCATTTTGCTGCATGTTCTATATTGCTGAATCACAGCTAAATATTTCTCCCCAAAAATGTGTTTCTTTAAAGAAAAGAGCTAGAGAAATGCTGATATAATCAAGAAAAGGTATTGAATTTAACAAAAGTATACAGGGTGGCCTTCATTCTTAACCCCTACCATTTGATCCAGTTTCTGGCACTTCTGATTATGCCAAGCAGATTGTTACATGACTAAAAACAACAGAAGTTCCTTGTAGATGGCAATAATTCCATCTATGTATAAGAAGATGAAGAGGTATCTGACAGATATTGACCAGTGTAGCAGATATTTGAGAGCTGGCCAATCCATGTCATGTAAATGTACTTGAAATTATATTACATGTAGATATGTAAGTCCATGTTGAAATATAAAGGTTTGCTGATATTTTTGTGAAATACAGTCATTTCTAGTCTACACTCATATTCATCACACACGCTATATGTATTCTGAAGACATTGATGGCGAATGGAAAGCATTATATGCCCAGATACAAATTGATCTTCAAGAAGAGTGGGACTAATTAATCAACACTCTTTTGGCTAAAACAGTCAACTATGGCACACCGTTGGTTGGCTGATCGCTGTCAAATACAAGGGTTCTCTCATATGATAAGAAATTTGGGAGTGAAGCAGGTTGTCAACACAGGGTTTCTGAATGACTTGGAAGTCAAACTGTGTGCCATTTATCTTGATAGTTCAAAACCTAGGTCAGCGTTTGGTATACACTAGGCAATGGCTCCCCACTCCAGGACTCTTGCCTGGAAAACCCCATGAATGGAGGATCCTGGTAGGCTGCAGTCGATGGGGTCGCTAAGAGTCGGACACGACTGAGGAACTTCACTTTCACTTTTCACTTTCATGCATTGGAGAAGGAAATGGCAACCCACTCCAGTGTTCTTGCCTAGAGAATCCCAGGGACGGGAGCCTGGTGGGCTGCCATCTGTGGGGTTGCACAGAGTCAAACACGACTGAAGCGACTTAGCAGCAGCAGCAGACACAGTATATAAACACTGGTTATAAATGTTTTGGGGGGTGAGTCAGTGTGTTTTGAGTTTTAGCAAAGAGTAACATTATTGCACCTCTCCAGGGCATGAAAGTGTCAAAACAATAAATGACCTCGTTTGGCAGGAAAGGAAACAGATAGGCCCACAATTTGACATGGAGTAACGTTGTGAGCGATAAACATAGTAGGCATGATGTATTTGTCTTCCTAGAAAATCAATGGTTTCCCTTTATATCCAACCCAAAGGGTTCCATTCTTTATACATAGTTCTCAGTGGCCATCTGTGGTAGAGATGAATTTGGTCCACACTAAGTGAGAGAAAAATCACATTTTTGTTTTCTTAAATCAGCTTAGTTCAACTGTGACCCATCTTTGAATTCCCTCCCATGCTTGACCCCGGCCTCCAGTGCCCACTCCAAGTGTGCATGAACATGTGTGTGCACATGCATACACACACACACACAGATGAGGCTCTGATGAGGCAAAAATAAGAAAAAAACCAAGTTTTCATCTTTGGAAAGGTCCTTCTAAGATCCTTCAATTTACTCTCTACTTTCGAGGATGCTTAGTATGGTCCTTTGTGTCTTGTAACCTGCCCTGGGTCATACTTAGGGTGTACAGATTTGGGTGGGCCTGCAGAAACAGAGCCCCTCATTTCTGAGGACACTTCACTCTGCCGGTGCTGTCAGACTACAGGGCTTGAATCCTTAACACCAGCAGCCTGTGGTCCTTTCTCCCCTTTTCATTCTGACATAGCTGTTTCCCTGCTTCCAATCCTCTCCCTGGTTCCTCACCAGCTCTGGCACTCCATTATTTCTAAAGGCTGAGATTTTTATATAGAACAAAAAAGAAGATTTGGGTTTACTATGGCTTGTGTTTTCGGCCAAGCTAACATCATCCATGCAGCAACAAAATCAAAGCCTGGATTCTGCCTTGAAACACAGCAAGGAAAAGGCAGAAGTAAAACAAATATGATAGAATGTCTTAAATGTTGTCTGCTGTAAAACAAAGCCAAAGTGTTTTTGATGAAGTTTTAGGGGATGGTAGATGGATATTTGCAATAACTAAAGTTGGCTAAAAATATAGGTTCAGAAAGATTCATTTTTAAACTGTATTTTAATTAGTCTTTATGATTTTGAAAGAGTCACTTTAAACTGACATTTTTTTACTCATCTCACCTGAAATTCCAGTGGATGATCTAGTGGCAGGCTTGTGGTGGAATTGTACTCAGTGTGATTTGTGAGGTGTGCATCTATGTGTGTTTCCTTATAAACTTTTACCTGGCAGTATCATTTTTCTCCCCTAGCAGCTTAGCTGCTTTGAGAAATAAATTTAGAACTCAGGTGAGATATCTGCTAAATGCAACCACAGAAAGCTTGGAAAACAATTTTTTCTAATATTGGAATCTATCTCCAGTTGGCAGGATTTATCAACATTCTACTTGTAACATGATCTAACCTCTCTATACATCTATACATATTTTTCCTATGTGGCATGCTTTATCAAATATTTGAAACTCAAAGAAAGTTTCTTTATAAAAAACACATATATTAAATCTTTTTCCTGAGATGGTGGTCTAAAGCAATGTTTAAAATTTGTCTAATTTTTATTCTTTTTACAAAATCACTAAGACTTCTCCTTGCCTTGCAATAAAAAAGGACCATTTATAGTAGGTAGGAAAGTGGATGGATAGATGTATTTTACATTAGGAAAGAACAATAAATATTTAAGACCCATAGCCACATCACTGTGCTAGGCTAAGTAGTTTGTGTGGAGTACATTTTCCTAAAAGTTTGACCACTTTTTTTCTTGAGGAAAAAAAAATATGTCCAGGTAATGTAGTCACTAAGCAATCAATTGGATACCTGTTTTCAAGGACAGTCACCCATATACACATATACTATGTTTGCAAGGATTTACCAAGTGTTTCCAAAATACTCCAAAACCCAAACACACTCTAGGAATTAGCACTACTCTCAAATGTGTCAAGGGCTCTGCAGTTCCTAGTAAGAATCTGGATCCCAGGCCATTGTGCATCCCCAGCTGGACTCAACATCTGCTCTGAATATGTATTTAAGAATTCAGAGGCTAACCTAGAAGGACTAGATCAATTGACCTCTGTTTTAATGCTCCTGTGTTTAATGTGATTTGTATTTGAAATCTTTGCTGACTCTGCACTTTTTCTTGAAGTTCCTGTCTAGTATCGAAGAGAAAAACTGTGTGAGAATCTCTTTTTAATTATTTGTCTCATTTGGTTAACAAATGCGGTTTGAGAAAGAGTAACAAGTCTTCACGGGTGAGAAGAGTCTCCACTATGGGCTCTTTTCCTGACTATAAACTTCATTACTATTTCTAAAATGGACTCCCAAACTATTCTAGACAAATCTACTTCACTGCATGACTGATGGAGATGTTGGCTGTCTTTGGGGCATGTATTTGGCTGGTTTGACTGGTTATTAAAATAGAAATTCCTGGGTACCCTTAGAATTATTCTAAAGCCCTGTTCCCCCCCGTCCCTTCCACCACCTCCCCTCTATTCCAACTCTGTGAGTGGGTCTGCTTTGGTTGTTTTGTTTTGTGGCCATCCTATCTTGCTGTTGGGCTTCCCTGGTGGCTCAGATGGTCAAAGAATCTGCCTGCAATGTAGGAGACCTGGGTTCGATCCCTGGGTTGGGAAGATCCCCTGGAGAAGGGAATGGCTACCCACTCCAGTATTCTGGCCTAAAGAATTTCATGGACTGTATAGTCCATGGGGTTGCAAAGAGTCAGACATGACTGAGTGACTTTCACTTATCTTGCTGCTAAATGTTTTTCACATTATCTAAGTTCTCAATTATATTTGTTCTTATGTGCTTAGAGATCATAAGCCAGACTGATGATAGGGTCACCAGAGGGTAATCTCACTCTTTGTTGAGTGAGCTGCTTTCCATGATGAAGTGAATCTTTTAATCCAAGCAGTGCATTACTTTGAAGACCCTGGTAATGTTATCATCAGGACAGAAAGGAATTAGATCATTTACCTAATACTCTTCCACCCCCAGATTCCCACGATGAGCCATGGAGCCAGCACTCTGCTCTGGTGGGAAATGTGTATGTCTTCTTTCCATCCCACCTTCATATTCCTCACCTTCAAATGGTTTTCTTCATTCAGCTTGCCCTACCTAGGACACCCCATATGTTCACCTTCACAAATTCCTCCCACCCTTTTATACAGTTCCTCCATCCATATGGCGCATTCAAAGGAATTTATTAGCTAAAGCCCCACTGCTGTTATGATCTTTACTACTATCATGAGAAGAAAAGGCTGGTGCCTAGTAAGCTGTCTTTTGACTGTGACATTCTGGGGTCCTCACCCATCTTTATTAGCCAACCCAAAAGACAGTCTCCAATGGTGAGTCCCACAGGCCTGGGAGGGATGCTGACTCATAAGAAGCTGGCTGAACCTTGTGGAGCCACCATTACTCATGTCTCCTTCCCATCTGTGCAGTCCTTTTCCAGGAGAAGGAGCATTTTCCAAAATTGTACGGATATAGCCTGAATGCAGCAGAAGTTTTTTCACCATTAGTCAGTGAGTTTAAGAGGCTGCTCACATTGCCTGCTTGCATGGGGCAAGCAAGGAGGAATGAATCAGCCTGCTTGGTTTTTCAGAATGGTTGGGTTGGGTCTCAGATCATCAAAATGTTACAGCACCTTCGTTTTGCTTTGGCTCTGCAGTTACTGCTGGGGAACAGTCTTTAACCCAATTACCCTTCTCTCCGGTCCTCTTAAGCCCAATAAGGATAAACATTATTCAATGGAATATTACTTTTAAAAATGGGTTCAAACAACACAAACTTTAGACTCCATTTCTACTGGCACAATCCATTAGTCACATCTCACTGCTTAGTACTTTGTATGTGTGTGTGTGTGTGCATGCTTAAGTCACTTCAGTCATGTCCGACTCTTTGCAACCCTATGGACCATAACCCACCAAGCTTCTCTTTCCGTGGGATTCTCCAGCAAGAATACTGGAGTGGGTTGCCATGCCCTCCTCTAGGGGATCTTCCTGACCCAGGGATCAAACCTGCATCTCTTACGTCTCCTCATTGGCAGGCAGGTTCTTTACCACTAGCACCACTCATGAAGACCCAGTACTTCATACCTCAAATAATTAAAATTGCTCACTATTTGCTCATCTTAATTCATTTAGGAACCCATCATCCCAAACAAAATTCATCTCAGCTTATGGGTTTTTCCGTGAGAGAACTCTGTATTCTGCCTATGTCTGTATTCTAAACAGGTAGTTATACAGTGCAGGGTTCCTGTTCTGAAATTTAAATCATCAGAATATACAGGTTTTCTAAAAATGACCCAAACCACTTGAAGGGGAAACAGTAGCCAAGAGCGTAGGGGTGGAAATGGCAAAGATGTTGCTGGTTTGCAGAAATATCAAGACCATCTGCTATGTCAACAATGTTTCTGCCACAGTCAAAACCAGCTGGTAAGAATAAAGGCTGGGCAGGATGGCAGACCCCAGGATGAGAGAAGTTGGCCCTCCTGGCAGGGGAAAGCTTGGTTCAGAAGGAGCTTGACGGTTAGGGGAGGCAGCCAGCGGGAAGCTGCAGGCCCCAACAAGGTCTGCGTTTGCAAACAAAGCATAGCTCATACCACACTGATGAGGGCCACTCTGTTTTGGACTAGTCTCAAGAATGCCTTAGTCACACATACGGCATTTATGGAAGTGAGGCGCCAAGTTACTCACTGGAACGCCTCGTCCACACCCTAACTGGAGACGTTATGGAGCATCAGTAAACGTGCTTCTCTACTCTTCTTGCAGTTGTCCGGGGAGAATACAAGAAAGCAGGAAAAGAAGGCTGGCCATTGTAGGGCGAAAGGTTGTCTTACGATTATTTTGAGCCATGGTGCATTTGCCTATATGAGGAAGCAGCAGTTCGGGTGACTCACTAGGGAAAGGGAAGAATGCTCTCCACGAAAACATTCCCTAAACTATGTCTGCACAGAAAACATTCTTATCATCATTTATTTCCTCCTGGTCCCAAATATCCATCCACTTGTCATCAGAAGCTTGTGATTCGGGTTTAATCTAATGGCTTCATAAAGAATGCCAATCATCATGTCAAGGTGGACAGAATGTAATGTGATAGAAGTTAAAACAAACGTCTGCATTCGATCAGGTGTATATTGGTGATGGTTGGTGATTTACGATCTGATAAAGTGGAAAAGATGCGATTCATATGTACTTTGGTTTTGACTCTGTAGAATGCTAGAATTGTTATGATCTTGCCATTTATGGGTCTAATCTTTTATATTATAATAGCAGTTACCCTTCTCTTCTTTCAAATCTGGATAAAGATAATAATTATGAATACACCGTAGAGCCTTTATGTGAGTGTGTGTTCGCAAACACCCCTCTAGCTTTCAATCTAATTATTGACCAGAGCTGTTTTGTTGTATTGTCCTATGTCAATGATTTCTCAAGAAAATTAAGCAAGTGATGATCTCCATTTAGGACATTTTAGATAATCTCCTAAAAACTGAAATGGCTTTTCCTAGGTAAACACACAATGGCCTACCCTCCCAATTTGACTTTATTTATACAGGGAATTCTCAGAATCACCACACTAGCCAGTCCCTAAGAAGCTCCCTCAAATAATCTATCTGATCTCTTTCACTGAAGGCCACATTTACTGTAGTCCAAATGTGAATCTTGCAAAGATTTTCTTTTCATGGCAGTTCATAAATATTCTATTTTCCTTTTAGCTAGACTTGTCACTAACAAAGCATTTACAGTCAACATTTGCAAGGTGGCTATCAAAACTGAATTCTGTTCCTCTGTACTAAAGACATTTATGTACTTATAAAAAAACAACTACTCAGATTCATTAAGTACCGCTATAAATCTTTCTCCTGAAATGATGATTCTGCTGTCTTCAAGTCTCTGCGGTAGCACAGTGCTCATTTTGCTACAGGAAGACTTTAGCCTGCAGGTAGACTGCCACTGAGATGGCACCGCCTGGTAGATAGAGTGTGAAAAGAATCCACCCACCTCACTCTGCCCCGAGGTCCCAGGCAACCTTGAGCAAGTCATTTGGGCTTTTCTTTGCATTTCAGAGTTTCTTTTCACAATGATGGAAAAACCTTCACATCTTCTCTCTTTGCAGGGACCATTCTAACATGGCCTTCATTTCTTCCCATTATATAATTTTTATTACTGTTTTCTTGTTTAAAATCCCTTATGATATGACCATCCAACATTCCTGGGTAACTACGTGATTATATCAGAGAATCAACTACACCCCCAGGGAGTGCAAGTGGTAAAGAACCTGCCTGCCAGTGCACGAGACATAGGAGACAGGGATCGATCCCTGGGTCGGGAAGATCCCCTGGAGGAGGGCATGCAACCGACTCCAGTATTCTTGCCTGAGGAATCCCATGGACAGAGAAGCCTGGCAGGCTACAATTAATGGGGTCACAAAGCGTTGGACATGACTGAAGTGACTTAGCATGCAAGCATGCCCTCCTCCAGGGGATCTTCCTGACCCAGAGATCAAAACAGTGTTTCTTATGTCTCCTACACTGGCAGGCAGATTCTGGGCCAATGATTCTCCTGGGAAACCCAAAACGTTATGTTTCAGTTTCAGTTCAGTTGCTCAGTCGTGTCTGACTCTTTGCGACCCCATGGACTGCAGCACGCCAGGCTTCCCTATCCATAACCAACTCCTGGAGTTTGCTCAAACTCGTGTCCATTGAGTTGGTGATGCCATCCAACCATCTCACCCTCTTTCATCCCCTTCTCCTGCCTTCAATCTTTACCAGCATCAGGGTCTTTTCCAATGAGTCAGTGCTTTGCATCAGGTGGCCAAAGTATCAGAGTTTCAGCTTCAGTCCTTCTAATGAACATCCAGGACTGATTTCCTTTAGGATGGACTGATTGGATCTCCTTGCAGTCCAAGGGACTCTCAAGAGTCTTCTCCAACACGACAGTTCAAAAGCATCAATTCTTCAGCATTCAGCTTTCTTTATAGTTCAGCTCTCACATCCATACATGACTATTGGAAAAACCATAGCTTTGACTAGACGGACCTTTGTTAATGTCTCTGCTTTTTAATGTGCTGTCTAGATTGGTCATAGCTTTTCTTCCAAGGAGCAAGTGTCTTTTAATTTCATGGCTGCAGTCACCCTCTGCAGTGATTTTAGAGCCCCTCAAATTAATTCTGTCACTGTTCCATTGTTTCTCCATCTATTTGCCATGAATTGATGGGACCAGATGCCATGATCTTCGTTTTCTGAATGTTGAGTTTTAAGCCAACTTTTTCACTCTCCTCTTTGACTTTCATCAAGAGGCTCTTTAGTTCTTCTTTGCTTTCTGCCGTAAGGGTGGTGTCATCTGCATAATCTGAAGTTATTGATATTTCTCCCGGCAATCTTGATTCCAGCTTGTGCTTTGTCCAGTCCAGCGTTTCTCATGATGTACTCTGCATAGAAGTTAAATAAGCAGGGTGACAATGTACAGCCTTGACATACTCCTTTCCGGATTCGGAGCCAGTCTGCTGTTCCATGTCCAGTTCTAACTGTTGCTTCTTGATCTACATACAGATTTCTCAGGGGGGGTGCTCCCATGGAAATGTTATGTACCACAAACTATATTCTCTTCATGGACTTCTTTTTTTCATATCTGCTCCATGCCCTTTCCCCAGTCTTTGATACAGTCCAAATTTGTTGTTAATATTTCAAAGTTCCTAAACAAGAGAAAGGGCTACCTATTGCTGAGTTCTAGCATATGGGAGATGATTTATTCATTTAGCAAGCATGTAATCCATAACAGAGTTGAAGGACTGTTGGACAAAACAAGACAAAGGAGCATTTCAATGAGACAAATTTTGATTCAGCATCAGTGTTTTTCTTCCCGCGGAGACTTTCTTACATGTGAGAGGTGTAGGATACACAGCACTGCATTGCTAGAAGGCTATGTGCTGAAAAGGAAAGGTATTCTGGGTGCAAATACAAGCTGCATACAGCTACCCTAGCTGCACAGGCTGAGCCAGCAGAATTACTGGCTTCTCCAATACAATTGTCAGAACAGGAATGATGGAATCTAGAGGTGATACCAGTGGGCCCTGTTCAGCTATTGGGAAGGAGGTTCCCAGGCTATGACGTGAAGTCAGATTTCAAGGTTTCAGAGCATCCTTAGCAGCACCTAAGCAGTGGCTAGAGAACCTCACCGCCACCATTGCCCTAACTCTCATAAAACGGAGGGCTTCCCCGGTAGTGCTAGGTAAGGAATCTACCTGCCAATGCAGGAGATGCAAGAGTTGCAGGTTCAATCCCTGGGTCAGGAAGATACCCTGGAGTAGGAAATGGCAACACATTCCAGTATTCTTTCCTGGAAAATTCCATGGACAGAGAGGATGGGCTACAGTCCAGTTTGACTCATTTCAGTCAGTCATGTCCGATTCTTTATAACCCCATGGACTGCAGCATGCCAGGCTTCCCTGTCCATCACCAACTCCTGGAGCTTGCTCAAACTTATGTCCATCAAGTCGGTGATGCCATCCAACGGTCTGATCCTCTGTCGTCCCTTTCTCCTCCCGCCTTCAATCTTTCCCAGCATCAGGGTCTTTTCCAATGAGTCAGTTCTTTGCATCAAGTGGCCAAAATATTGGAGCTTCAGCTTCAGCATCAATATTTGCAATGAATATTTAGGACTGGTTTCCTTTAGGATGGACTGGTTTGATCTTCTTGCAATCCAAGGGACTCTCAGAGTCTTCTCTAACACCACAGTTCAAAAGCATCAATTCTTTGGCACTCAGCTTTCTTTATGGTCCAACTCTCATATCCATACACGACTACTGGAAAAACCATAACCTTGACTAGATGGACCTTTGTTGGCAAAGTAATGTCTCTGCTTTTTAATATGCTATCTAGGTTGGTCATAACTTTCCTGCCAAGGAGCAAGCGTCTTTTGATTTCATGGCTGCAGTCACCATCTGCAGTGACCATCTGCAGTGATTCAGTCCATGGGGTCACAAAAAGTCGGACATGACTGAGCACGCACAAGATCTGTGAAAAAGGTGCCTAGATCCCATGGGTGGAGGAGCCTGGTGAGTTGCAGTCTATGGGGTTGCTGGGAGTCGGACATGACTGAGCGACTTCACTTTCCCTTTTCACTTTCATGCATTGGAGAAGGAAATGGCAACCCACTCCAGTGTTCTTGCTTGGAGAATCCCGGGGACAGGGGAGCCTGGTGGGCTGCCTGTCTATGGGGTCCACAGAGTCGGACATGACTGAAGCGATTTAGCAGCAGCAGCAGCAGAAATGAGGATAGTATTTGCCCTAACATAGCTGGGTTTTGGTCCTGTCCTAGGTTTAGAAAGAAACTGAGATTCTGGGCAGAATAACCATGCAGACTACTGAGAAAATAAAAAGAAATAAGAAGCGGAGCCTAACATCCAGCAGGTGACCTTGCACACACAGTCAGGTCATGTTATTTTCCTACTGGACATCAACAATTTCACAGAATACCAATTTCAGACAAAGTTACTCTGAGACCAAGATAAGTGAGACAAAACAAGCCTACTTCATAATCTTGTCTAAGCACAGATATAATTGAGGTTACTCTATCACCCATAAAATAACAAATACCTTCTTTCTTTGCCAAAATGAGTGGCTGCCATTTCTTTACTATTCTGCCATCTCTACAGATAAGATTTCTTGATAACTGATTATAAAATTTGCCCTGCTTTTTGACAGCATCCAATCTAGAGTGAACTCTTGCTTTCTTAGATCCTCCTTCAGATCACTCAAAGCCCAGATCCTCTAAGAGGACCTTCCTAATGTCCTCTTACAGAGACAGCCCATGGTTTCCTATGGGGTGTGTTCTCCCTCACAGAAACAAGTAAAAAACCCAACTTGTCCAATGACAGGTGTGCTCCTGGAGGTCTCTGGCTGGAGGGAATGATACTGCAAATTTGGATTAAAGACAGAAGCCCAGTTCTAAGGAATCAGTAAACATTTAGAGGATGGTGCTGCTGCTAAGTCATTTCAGTCGTGTCCGACTCTGTGTGACCCCATAGACGGCAACCCACCATGCTCCCCCGTCCCTGGGATTCTCTAGGCAAGAACACTGGAGTGGGTTGCCATTTCTTTCTCCAGTGCAGGAAAGTGAAAAGTGAAGTGAAGTCACTCTTCGCAACCCCATGGACTGCAGCCCACCAGGCCCCTCCATCCATGGGATTTTCCAGGCAAGAGTACTGGAGTGTGGACATTATTAAAGCTGTAACACATTTGTATTACACAAGCAGCTGAGGTTGGCCTCAGGGCCCTGGATCTTGGAACTCGTTCTCACCACAAGTGAATTCCAAACCACTCCGGAAAGTAGAGCTGGTGTCATAGTCCTGGCAGGAAGTGGGCTCTTTAGGATAATAAGAAACACTACTTGGATCTGCAGTAGGGAGTTCAGGAAAGAAGCAGAGAGGGAAGGAAGAGGCACTTAATGAGCTGAGCTGTGTTTGTAACACTTGAAAATCTGTGAAATGTTATAGACCAGGGCCATTATAATCAGAACTGTCAAATCTATCAACCATCCAGAGATACATTGAAGAAAAGCAAAGATAACGATAATTCCGTTGCTAGAATCTAGGAAAATCTTTTTTAAAAAGTGTAGCTATGAGGCCATTTATACCACATCCTTTTAACTTAGTTTGTGCTGCCTTGCTTTCACGCCGTCTCTTTCACACACACACACACACACACACACACACACACACACGCACCTCGTTATCAATCTATATTTTTTTCCACTTTCAAGCCTTTTAAACTTATGCCCAAGGCTAAATGTTCTAACTTGTTTTATTCTCTGCTTAAAGCAGTAGCTCTTGACTTTGGTGGTTATACATTAAAATCCCCTGGGAAGCATCAAAAAAAAAAAAAAAAACTTGTGTCCAAGACATACCGATTCATTTAGAATTCAGTTAGAATTTCTGGAGTAAAACTCTGTTATAAGTGTGGTGTTTTGTTTTGTTGTCTTTTTCTTTATGGACAGTGAAAGTGAAGTCACTCAGTTTTGTCTGACTCTTTGTGACCCCATGGTCTGTAGCCCACCAGACTCCTCCGTCCATGGGATTTTCCAGGCAAGAATACTGGAATGGGTTGCCATTTCCTTCTCCAGGAGATCTTCCCAACCAGGCGACTGAACCTGGGTCTCCCATATTTTAGGCAGACGCTTTACTGTCTATGGAGAAGGAAATGGCAACCCACTCCAGTATTCTTGCTTGGAGAATCTCATGGACTGAGGAGCCTGGTGGGCTGCAGTCATGGGGTCACAAAGAGTCGGACATGACTGAGTGACTTTACTTACTTACTGTCTAAGCCAGCCGGGAAGTACTATGGACAAGCGACTCCAATGTGCCAAGATTGAGACCTAGTCTTGAGAGTTTCTTAGTTTGCTAAGAGTCTCATTTTTTTAATTGGTGAGTTTCTTTCCAATGAATACACCATATCTTCAGCTGTATTCCTCTAGCACAACTGTTCGTGACCTGCCTAGATCCCACCTATGTGGTTAAATTGAGAGTGTAGGCTCAGGCTTGCAAATAAATGCTGGAGACATAAGAAATGTGGGTTCAATCCCTGGATTGGTAAGATTCCCTGGAGGTGGGCATGGCAACCTACTCCAGTATTCTTGCCTGGAGAATCCCATGGACAGAAGAGCCTGGTGGGCTACAGTCCATAAAGTCGCAAAGGGTCAGACACGACTGAAGTGACTTAGTACTCAGGCATGCAGGACAGGCTCAGTCACCTGTTTTGAGTCTAAAGAATAATGGAAATTTGACAACCACGGAACTTGCACCAGCTGCACAGGTGAAGAGGGGATATTTAAAATGAGTTCACATGAACCACTCAGAATAGGCAACGGCAGTTGTGCTGGGCAGGGAGGGGGATCTGTGGGAAGAGGGCCAAAGAGATCTCCAAATGTGCCAGATATCATCTTAATTGCTGGATGAAGGTGGGGCACAAGGGATCCTAAGAGGGGGTCTGGGCAGTAAAGGGTCATTTATGGAAACTGCAAGTGTGACCATCTATCGGTAAAGAGGTATTTTCATGCCTCTGGGGCAGGCTTTCCTGTGAGCACCATCAGAACGTCAGCCTCCATGGCAGCTAGACCAGCACCCATCCCTCTTATGTAGCAACTACATATTTGCTATTTGAAATATCATATGCTTAACAGATTCCTGATGAATGAATAAATGAACTTTATCTAATACAGGAAGTCCTTTCATTCTTTCTTATAATCCTTAAAAATATTTTTTTCTTTTAGACCACAGCCACCATCTTAGTTCTTTATAAACTGTAAAGACCATGAAAAATTTCATTATTGCCTCTTTCAATATTGACCATAATGTGCTCTTAACATGGTTTGGGTATTATGAAGGGTTTCCCAGGTGGCAACAGTGGTAAAAACCCTCCTGTAAATGCAAGAGACCTAAGAGATGCAGGTTCGATCCCTGGGTAGAGAAGATCCCCTGGAGAAGGGAATGGCAACCCACTGCAGTACTCTTGCCTGGAAAATCCCATGGACAGAGGAGCTTGGTGGGCTACAGTCCAGGGGGCCGCAAAGAGCTGGACAGGACTGAGAGACACAGCACAAAGTGTAAGATGAGATTTCTGAATTCCAGGTGCTTATGGATACCAGGTTGTACTCTGGGGACATTTCATCCATGATCCTACCAGGTCCTATGGAACCATCACCTAGAGGGAGTACCTACAATGACAGCATCTTAGGTCCCATGGCTGGCTAGTGGGGAAGGATACTAGGGGCATGTAGGTTTTTCTTTTACCCTATTCCTTTTAAATAGCTTCTATTCATCGACACAAGAGATGAAATTCCTTGATCTATATAAGCTATATGTTGCTTGATATACATTGTTTTAAGAGACACTTCTTGATCCAATTACTTAAAATAACAATGGAAGCCACGGTCAAAACATTCAACCATTCTAACTCCAGAAGGTCATTAGTTTATGTTATTTTTCACATCTCCCTCTTAAAGAATATTAAACCAAAGCTACCAGGCAAAAGGTAACAAATCAAAAATAACTAAATTTTATTCTATAGACAGAGTTCATAGTGAGCATGTATTTATACAATGAACATACATCATTTTAGCATTTTAGGAGTCTTAAAGTGGTTTATTGATTCTAAAAATGTCTTAACTTCAAACAAATTTAATTGTACTTTAAAATATAAGGTGAAGGTAAAGTCGCTCAGTCGTGTCCGACTCTTTGTGACCCCATGGACTATAGCCCACCAGGCTTCTCAGTCCATGGAATTTTCCAGGCAAGAGTACTGGAGTGGGTTGCATTTAAAATATATGGTTTATATATTTGATTTGGTTTAAATATATAATGTCTCCACAATGATTCCTATGACACACACATTTTAATCAGTTTTGAGATTTAACAATGATTATAATCATACTTGTTACTATGAGATATCCACCCAAAGATGCTCTCATGGGCATACAGTGTCCAAAACAAGTGTGATCCTTGACTAGGGCCCGAAATTTAAGGATCACTTTCCTAGTCTTTCTCCAAACAGTGGCTCCATAGATAGAATGATTTTGGTGCAGGGCATTTTCTCTTTATCTTGGAGTGCTTCTTTGCTATAGTGGCATTAAAATTTTTTTTATAATAACTTACTATTCAGTACAGAACCATGAAGATAAATACTGGTCTGTCCTATCAATGAGCAAAATAAATTAGGTTTCCACTGCATAGGAATAGTTTGTTTCCATGTTGGTGTCAGAAAATATATTGAATGACAATAATTTAATCACACCACTACAATGTATTCTTGTATGAAGTTCTTATCATTCAGGGACTTAACTTGATGGTTGGCATTCTTTATGATAAACCTCTGCATAATACTAGGTTTTGCTCCAGTTATTTGAATACCCAATGGAAACCTGATGTTCTATTAAGGTCAATTTTCTGAAAATTAGCTGTGAGTTAAATTTTTTTTTTAATGTATTCTATCTTTGTATCTCTTCAGGTTTCAGTTTTGTGACCACATGTTTCCACAAGACACAGCTGTATGAATTTGCAGCTGGAATATATTTGCAGCTGGAATAATACATAAGCAGGAAAATATGCTGAGAATTCATATGAAGAGATAAAGCTTCAAAGGAAAGGCCCAGCTAGTGCTGAAGCAGTTGAAGTTGAGAAATCGTACTCACAGAAAAAGAAGTGACTCCATGCAGGAGAAAAGCCTTTATATGTAAATAGGATGTAAATAGGATGTGGAGAGTAAACTCAAGCCCATTCCTGGCCAGCTCTGTTGTTGAAAGGATGTGAACTGAGGAAGTAGGGTGAAACGAGGCACAGGACTTGTCTGCAACGCTATCAACAAAAGTGAGTATACATGTACCTGTCTTCAAGGAAGTGGTGGGGCAACTGCTGATCTTCTGCAGAGGTTTGTTCGTGCTTTATAAAGATTATATGTGATGGTATATTCGGGGAAAAAAAAAATCCCCTCAACGTGGATAGGGAAAAGTCTGCAGAAAATGTTGCAATCTGCTTGGAAGTCCTTTTATTACCCATCTACTATCTTCAAGTATGTATAGCTTCTTTCTTCTGAAGATTTATATATGTATCTTCAAACTCCCCTGTTATACTAATCTCACTGAGCTATGAAATGATGATTCTCAGCAAGATCATCAGAATTCACTGCAGCTTCCCTGCCAAGATCAATACTCTCTTTTACCTGCCATTGACCAGAAGGCTTTCACCCACATGGCTGTGTGAAGCTCTGTCAATTTAATTACCCTCATTTTACCCTCATCTCTTCCAAATTACAGAGACTTCTCTGCTGTCTTTTAAAATACTTCTTATTGTATACTGTGTTTAGTCACTCAGTTGTGCCTGACTCTTTGTGACCCCATGGACTGGAGCCCTCCAGGCTCCTCTGTCCATGGGGATTCTGCAGGCAAAAATACTGGAGTGGGTTGCCATGCCCTCTTCCAGGGGATCTTCCCAACCCAGGGATTGAAGCTCCCATATTGCAGGTGGATTCTTTACCATCTGAGCTACCAGAGAAGCCCATTATTGTATATTATGGTCAACCATTTAGGTGTCTGTTTCCCAACTAAACAACAAGTTCTTCAAGAGCAAATATCAGGTCTTATTTATATAAAAAAGAATCTTGCCAAGGGCCAAACACCTACAATAAGTTGAATAACTAATTCTTAAGTGGAAAAGCTATTAATATATGAAGTTATCTAATTTTGTGTGCATGCTAATGTAAAAAAAAACCTGACTATTTAGTTCTACCTTCAAGAAAGTAAATAAATAGGATAAAATTCTATTTTAGAAATTTTTAAAAGAGACCTACAACCAAAAATATTTCTTGCAGAAACAGAGATGTAATCACAAACATGTGAATCAGTCACTCTAAATGGGGCTTTGGAAGCCAGACTTTGACATTATTGGTTAAATTTCATTGCCACCAAATGCTCCACACATACACACACATATACTTTCCTAAATCCAAGTCTAGCCTTCACGTTAATTACAAAAATTAAACCCAACTATCCCAAGTCACTTTGGGAAGAAAAATAATTGACTACATTGGTGAAAAAACTCACCATTTTAATAGCCAACTGAATCTGGTCAATTTGTTAAGAACCAGTGATCAATTAGAGGCATATCTTGTAAATATTGGAGGTTCTATTCCAGACCACCTCAATAAAGCAAATATAGCAATAAAGCCAGTCACACGGATTTTTTCTTCGCTTTCATAGCACATATAACTCTGTGTGAGTAGGGGGCGGGGGGTGCTCGCGCGCACGCGCGTTTGTGTGTGTGCGTGCGCACTCAATAGCACAGTCATTTCAGACTCTGCAACCCCATGGACTGCAACCTGCCAGACTCTTCTATCCATGGGATTTCTCAGGCAAGAATACTAGAATGGGTTGCCATGCCCTCCTCCAGGGGATCTTCCCCACCCAGGGAATGAACCCACGTCTCTTGCGTCTCCTGTGACGCTGCAGGATTCTTGACTGCTGAGTCACCACGGAAGCCCTGTTTACACTGTACTGGAGTCTGCTATAGCATTGTGTCTAAAAAATGTACATGCCTTAATTTTAAAATATTTTATTGCTAAAAAATGCTAACCATGATCTGAGCACCAGCCAGTCATCACCTTTTTGCTGGTGAAGGGTTCTGCCTCCATGTTGATGGCTGTTGACTGAGCAGGGTGGTGGTTGCTGAAGTTTGGAGTGGTTGTGGCCATTTTTAAAAATAAGACAAATTTGCTGCATTGATGACTCTTCAGGAACAGTATCTCTGTAACGTGCAATGCTGTTTGGCAGCATTTTACACACAGAACTTCTTTCAAAATTGAACTAAATCTCTTCAAACCCTGCTGTTCCTTATCAGTCACATTATGTAATTGTCTAAATCTTTTGTTGTCATTGCAATGAACCAGCAGTAGTTTCCATCTCAAGAAACCATTTTTTTATAAGAAACAACTCTTCATCCATTACGTTTTATTTTGAGATTGCAGCAATTCAGTCACATTTTCCAGTTCTACTGCTAATTCTAGTTCTCTTGCTATTTCCACCACATCTGCAGTTACTTCCTCCACCAAAGTCTTGAACCCCTCAAAGTCATCCATGAGGGGGAAATCAACTTCTTCCAAACTCCTCATACTGTTGATATTTTGACCTCTTCACATGAATCACAAAATGTTCTTAATGAAATCTAGAATAGTGAATCCTTCCCAGAAGATTTTAAATTGATTTTTCCCAGATCTACCAAAGGAATCAGTATCTATGGCAACTATAGCCTTATGAGAAGGCGATGGCAATCTATTCCGGTACTCTGGCCTGGCAAATCCCATGGACCGAGGAGCCTGGTGGGCTGCAGTCCATGGGGTCCCTAGGAGTCGGACAAGGCTGAGCGGCTTCACTTTCACACATTGGAGAAGGAAATAGCAACCCAGTCCAGTGTTCTTGCCTGGAGAATCCCAGGGACGGCGGAGCCTAGTGGGCTGCCATCTATAGGGTCACACAGAGTCGGACACGACTGAAGTGACTTAGCAGCAGCAGCATAGCCTTATGAAACATAGTTCCATTTTTTATTAGTGACATATAATTGATGTTCAATATTATGCTACTTTCAGATGTATTACGTACTGATTTGACATTTGCATACATTATGAAATGATTATCGCAATGTCTAGTAAATATGTTACCATGCAGAATTATTGCAATATTATTGACCATACATTCCTTATGTTGTATATTATACCCCAATTACTTATTTGTTTCATAACTGAAGATTTGTACCATTTACTTATCTTATCTCCCCACCCCCTTCCTCTAGCAACTACCTGTTTGATTTTGTATCTATGAGTCTGTTTTCATTTTGGTTTACATTTTGCTTTGTAGTTCCACATATAAGTGAGATCATATATGACATTAGTCTGACATTTCATTTAGCATAATAGCTTCTAGATCCATCCATATTATCTAAAAAGGTAAGATTTCACTTTTGGCTTAATAATATTCCACTTATAGGTTGTCCAATAATATGTATATCACATCTTTATCCATTATATACATATATATATTACATCTTTATCCATTCATATCATGAGGATGGTATATCTTTCTGTTTGTGTAGCTTGTATTAACTCTCTTTAAATGTTTGGTAGAATTCTCTGTAAAGGCATTTGGTCCTCGACTTTTGGGAGTTTTGGTTTTTTTTATTACAAATTCTACTTCACTTCTAGTGATTGGTCTGTTCAATTGTCTGTTTCTTCTGACTAAGTCTTGGTCAGTGACTCAGCTCAGTTCAGTCGCTCAGTCGTGTCTGACTCTTTGTGACCCCATGAATCGCAGCACGCCAGGCCTCCCTGTCCATCACCAGCTCCCGGAGTTCACCCAAACTCACATGTGTCGAGTCGGTGATGGCATCCAACAATCTCCTCCTCTGTCGTCCCCTTTCCTCCTGCCCCCAATCCCTCCCAGCATCAGGGTCTTTTCCAATGAGTCAACTCTTCGCATGAGGTGGCCAGAGTATTGGAGTTTCAGCCTCAGCATCATTCATTCCAATGAATACCCAGGACGGATCTCCTTTAGGATGGACTGGTTGGATCTCCTTGCAGTCCAAGGGACTCACAAGAGTCTTCTCCAGCACCACAGTTCAAAAGCATCAATTCTTTGGCGCTCAGCTTTCTTCACAGTCCAACTCTCACATCCATAAATGACCACTGGAAAAACCATAGCCTTGACTAGACAGTCTTGGTAGGCTGTATGTTTCTAAAAATTTGCCCATTTCTTCTAGGTTGTCCAATTTGTAGGCATATAAGGGCTTGCAATAGTCTCTTATGATCCTTTACATCTCCGTGGTGTTGATTGTAATTTCTTTTGTTTCTGATTTATTTCTTTGGTCCCTCCTTTTTTTCTTGTGAACCTACCTGAAAGTTTATCATTTTGTTTAGCTTTCAAAGAAACTGCTTGTATTGTCATTGATTGCTTCTATTATTTTTTCAGTCTCTCCTTCATTTATTTCTAGTCAGGGCTATTATTTCCTTCCTCCTACTAATTTTAGGTTTTGTTATTTTTTTTCTAGTTCCTTTAGGTGTAAAGGTTTGTTGCATTGCAGGTGAATTCTTCACCATCTGAGCCACCAGGGAACAAATCTGAAGTGAGTCTCATAGGTAGGACAGCACATTTATGGATTTTTTTTTCTATACCATCATTCTATGTCTTCTGATTTGAGCATTTAGTCTACTTACATTAAAATATTTAATGATTATTAATTGCTAACATGTTGTTGTTTCCGGATTGTGTTCTTTTGTTTTTTTCCCTTTTCTTTTGTTCTCTTCCCTTGTGATTTGATTATTTTATTTAGTGTCATATTTGTACAATTTTCTCTTTCTATTTTATGGATATGTTACAGATTTTTTGATCTGAGGTTAGCATAAGTTTCATATATAGCAGTCTATGTGTATAGCAGTCTATTTTATGTTGAAAATCACTTAAGTTTGAGCACATTCTAAAAACACTACATTTTTCTCCCCCCAACATTTTGTTTTTGATGCCATATTTTATATATTTTTATTTGTGTATTACTTAATGATTTAAAACATATATTATTTTACTACTTTTGACCTTTACCTTTCATACTAGCTTTAAAGTGGTTGACCCTTTACCTTTACTATGTGTTTACCTTTACTATGTGTTTACCTTTACCAGTGAGATGTTTTTCTTTCAAAATTTTGTTTCTAGTTATATCTTTTTCTTTTCCATTAAAAGAAATCTCTTTAATATTTCTTGCATGACCTATTTAGTAATGATGAACTCCTTTAATTTTTGCTTGTCTGAGAAACATTTTATTTTTCCTTCAGTTTCTAAAAACACTACATTTTTCTCCCCCCAACATTTTGTTTTTGATGCCATATTTTATATATTTTTATTTGTGTATTACTTAATGATTTAAAACATATATTATTTTACTACTTTTGACCTTTACCTTTCATACTAGCTTTAAAGTGGTTGACCCTTTACCTTTACTATGTGTTTACCTTTACTATGTGTTTACCTTTACCAGTGAGATGTTTTTCTTTCAAAATTTTGTTTCTAGTTATATCTTTTTCTTTTCCATTAAAAGAAATCTCTTTAATATTTCTTGCATGACCTATTTAGTAATGATGAACTCCTTTAATTTTTGCTTGTCTGAGAAAACTTTTATTTTTCCTTCAGTTTGAAATGATAACCTAGCTGTGTATTCTTGGTTGTAAATTTTTTTCCTTTTAACACTTTGAGTGTATCGAGTCGATCTTTTCTGTCTTGTACACTTTTGCTGAGAAATTAGCTAATAGTTTTATAAAGGTTCCCTTGTACACAGTTATCTCTTTTCCTCTTATCTTTTAAGATTCTTAAAAAAAATTTTTTTTTACATTTTAATTATGTGTATTGATATGGATCTTTTGGAGTTCATGTTGTCTGTGACTCTCTGCACTTTCTGGATTTTTACGCCTGTTTTCTTCACCAAGTTAGGAAAGTTTTCAGCCACTATTTCTTCACATAGATTTTCCGTCCTTTTCTCTCTCTCTTCTCCTTCTGAGACTCCTATAATGAAAAAATTAAAACACTTAATTTACCAGAGGTCTTTTAAAGTATCCTTATTTTTTTTTTCTTGTTGCTTTTCCATTTAAGTGATTTCTACTACCCTGTCTTCCAACATGCTGATCTGTTCTTCTGCATCCTCTAATCCCCTGTAGATGACCTCCAGTGTGTTTTTCATTTCAATTATTGTATTCTTCAGTTCGGATTGATTCCCACTCCCTCCACCATCTCTTTGTTGAAGTTCTCACTGAGTATGTTTTTTCTTCTCCTGAGTACAATGATCTTTATGACCATTACTTGGAACTCTTTGTCTGGTAAATTGCCTGTCTCTGTTTTGTTTAGTTCTTTCTGGGGTTTTGTCTCGGTTTTTTGTTTAGAAAGTGTTCCTCTGTCTTCTCATTTTGCCTGACACATTGTGTTTGTTTCATATTAGATATATCAGCTTCATCTCCCAGTGTTGAAAGAGTGGCCTTATGTAGAAGGTGTTCTGTGGGGCCCAGGAGTGTAAACTCTTGGTCATGAGAGCTAGGTGCTCCAAGGGTATCCCCTGTGTGGGCTGTCACGCACCCTCTTGTTATGTTCGGGTTCTGATCGCCGTGGGCTTGCAGGTGTGAGGGCTTGGCCCCCAGAAGCAGAAGTGCTTTGGGGAGGTACCAGTATGAGCGGGGGCTTCCCACCAGGTGCAGTAGCATGAAATGGGTGGAGCTTAATTTAATTAATAAATGGCATACTTAAGTTACAAATAGAAATATAAAGTACTCTTTATGAATATTACTATTTTAAAAGATACATGTATAAAATGTAACTGTTTATGGAGATGACCAAATTAAATATATTCTCCTATAAGGGAGGCTCAGTCGTGTCTGACACGACTGAGTGACTTCACTTTCACTTTTCACTTTTATGCACTGGAGAAGGAAATGGCAACCCACTCCAGTGTTCTTGCCTGGAGAATCCCAGGGATGGGGGAGCCTGGTGGGCTGCCGTCTATGGGGTCACACAGAGTCGAACATGACTGAGGCAACTTAGCAGCAGCAGCAGCAGCAAAGCCCAGCTAGATATTCTAAGTATGACATATTCTAAAATGTTCATGTATATTTCATACAAAAATAAGCTTGACCAATGGAAAAAAACTGAAACCCAGAATATATTAATAACCTAGAAGAAGGTCACTTCAGGCAGACAGATTTTATATAAAAGCAGGTATTTTAAGACATATCGTGAGACTTTGAAATACATTATAAGAGAAAATTAAATTCTTTTCCAGCGTTAAGGGTGTTCTCAATCAGGTACAAGATAGCTTTGCTTATTTTCAAAGAATTACTAATATATATGTGCATTTGGGTCCACATGTAGAACTTTCATGTTGAATGTTTTTCTTTCTTATAGTCCACTTAGCAAAACTTGGGGGTAGTGCCACCTCCTGACTTGTTTTTCTCCCCCATAGCTCCTGCTAGAATGAATCACTGAGGCAGCAGAAAGCTTTTGTCTTGGTATTTGGGCTCCTTCATATGATTATGACCAATTCCATTGCTTTTGGACTGATATTCTTGCTTCTTTTTTTTTTTAAAGGAATGATTATGTTCAATGCATTGTTTTGGTAAAGACTTTCCCTCCCCAGAACACTTCATTTCCAACAGCTTTCCTGGGAGCTTGAGAATCATAAGTAGGCTTTCTTAGTAGCCTAATCACAGCCTGGAAAGAAATATGCTAATGTTTCCACCATTCTTCATCAATTTCACACATCAATATACAGACTGATTTTTAGGATGAAAATCAGCCCCCAAATGGAGTTGGAAATGGGGTTAGGAAAACAAGTAGGTTTTTCTTCACTCTTTAATGTCTTCACTGGTATGATCCAGCCAAATAAAAAAGAAAATGTAGAAGAAACAGTAAATTTCTCTTTATACTTAGTGAATATACCTGGTTTGAAACAATTCTAGTATTCACACTTTAGAATTTTTGTTAATAATTAATAGTATTATATCTTGTCTTTACCAAGTACATTGTATTATTTCAACTTAATATCTTGATAGATTCTCTCTTCAACCTACTGAAAAGACTAAGTGAAATTTTTTTTTATGTTTATAAATTAGAAGTTGAAACGACAATTTGAGTTTATTCAAGTTCTTATTAGAATAAAACTAGAATCGGAGCCATGTTCCTTGAAATATTTATTCTACACTGCAAACATTCGTTGTTATTTGGACAAATATTCAACTTATATTAACTTATCATCTCCAGAGAAAACCAAAGAATATGCAGTAGCTGTAAACAAAGAGTATTCTGAAAATTTGCATGTTCATATACTTATTCTTCTGAGAGACCTTTAAAGTCTTGGAGATTCATTTTTCTCTTATGACACAAAACCCACCAAAAAGCCATATGGATGGTAAACATACATTTTTTGAAGATTTCACAGGCTTCATGAAAATATTATCCTACATAATAATTCAGTTCAGTTCAGTCACTCAGTTTTGTCCAACTCTTTGCGACCACATGGACTGCAGCATGCCAGGCCTTCCTGTCCATCAACAACTCCTGGAGTCCACCCAAACCCATGTCCATCACATTGGTGATGCCATCCAACCATCTCATCCTCTGTCATCCCCTTCTCCTCCTGCCCTCAACCTTTCCCAGCATCACGGTCTTTTCAAATGAGACAGCTCTTCACATCAGTTGGCAAAGTATTGGAGTTTCAGCTTCAACATCAGTCCTTCCAATGAACACCCAGGACTGATCTCCTTTAGGATGGACTGGTTGGATCTCGTTGCAGTCCAAGGGACTCTCAAGAGTCTTCTCCAACACCACAGTTCAAAAGCATCAATTCTTTGGCACTCAGCTTTCTTCACAGTCCAACTCTCACATCATACATGACCACTAAGAAAAACCATAGCCTTGACTAGACGGATCTTTGCTGGCAAAGTAATGTCTCTGATTTTTAATATGCTGTTTAGGTTGGTCACAACTTTCCTTCCAAGGAGTAAGTGTCTTTTAATTTCATGGCTGCAGTCACAATCTGCAGTGATTTTGGAGCCCAGAAAAATAAACTTAGCCATTGTTTCCACTGTTTCCTCATCTATTTGCCATGAAGTGATGGGACCAGATGCCATGATCTTCGTTTTCTGAATGTTGAGCTTGAAGCCAACTTTTTTACTCTCCTCTTTTACTTTCATCAAGAGGCTTTTTACTTCCTCTTCACTTTCTGCCATAAGGGTGGTGTCATCTGCATATCTGAGGTTATTGATATTTCTGCCGGCAGTCTTGATTCCAGCTTGGGCTTCTTACAGCCCAGCATTTCTCATGATGTACTCTGCATATAAGTTAAATAAGCAGGGTGACAATATACAGGCTTGACGGACTCCTTTTCCTATTTGGAACCAGTCTTTTGTTCCATGTCCAGTTCTAACTGCTGCTTCCTGACCTGCATACAGGTTTCTCAAGAGGCAGATCAGGTGGTCTGGTATTCCCATCTCTCTCAGAATTTTCCACAGTTTATTGTGATCCACACAGTCAAAGGCTTTGGCATAGTCAATAATGCAGAAATAGATGTTTTTCTGGAACTCTCTTGCTTTTTTGATGATCCAGCAGATGTTGGCAATTTGATCTCTGGTTCCTCTGCTTTTTCTAAAACCAGCTTGAACATCTGGAAGTTCACGGTTCACATATTGCTGAAGCCTGGTGTGGAGAATTTTAAGCATCACTTACTAGCGTGTGAGATGAGTGCAATTAATTGTGCGGTAGTTTGAGCATTTGGGGGCATTGCCTTTCTTTGGGATTGGGATGAAAACTGACCTTTTCCAGTCCTGTGGCCACTGCTGAGTTTTCCAAATTTGCTGGCATATTGAGTGAAGCACTTTCACAGCATCATCTTTCAGGATTTGCAACAGCTCAACTGGAATTCCATCACCTCCACTAGCTTTGTTCATAGTGATGCTTCCTAAGGCCTACATGAGTCACATTCCAGGATGTCTGGCTCTAGGTGAGTGATCACACCATCGTGATTATCTGGGTTGTGAAGATCTTTTTTGTATACTTCTCCTGTGTATTCTTGCCACCTCTTCTTAATATTTTCTGCTTCTGTTAGGTCCCTACCATTTCTGGCCTTTGTTGAGCCCATCTTTGCATGAAATGTTCCCTTGGTATCTCTAATTTTCTTGAAGAGAACTCTAGTCTTTCTCATTCTATTGTTTTCCTGTATTTCTTTGCATTGACCGCTGAGGAAGGCTTTCTTATCTCTCCTTGCTATTCTTTGGAACTCTGCATTCAGATGGGTATATCTTTCCTTTTCTCCTTTGCTTTTCTCTTCCCTTCTTTTCACAGCTGTTTGTAAGGCCTCCCTTAACAGCCATTTTGCTTTTTTGCATTTCTTTTTCTTGAGGATGGTTTTGATTCCTATCTCCTGTACAATGTCATGAACCTTCGTCCATAGTTCATCAGGCACTCTGTCTATCAGATCTAGTCATTTAAAATACATAAGACTTATTCAAGAGAAGAAATTCAGAGAAATGTATTACATTAAATCCAATGGTAAAGCTAATAGTAGACTTTGAATTGGAGGGAAATAGGGAAGAAAGAGGAAGGAGAGAAGGGGGATATCTAATCTACTGGACTTTTTCCAAATCCTACATGTAGAGAAAGTTGAATTCTGAATTCAACTCAGTCTGGAATGGATGAATGGAAGATTATACTGGTTAAATGCATTATACTGTGAATAGCAAAACATGAAAATTATTGCTGTTTAAGTCATTCATTTTCATCTCACAGGAAAAAAAAATCCAAAAGGAAATGGTCCAGGGCTAGTGTATTTGTTAAACAATGTTGTCAAGGAACTAGGCTCCTTCTGTATGTCAGCTCTGCCATCTTTAGCGTGTGGCTGGATTCTGCAGGGTCACAAAGTGATTTCTAGACCTACAATATCATTTGCACATTCCAAGGAGGAAGAGGATGGGGAAGAGAAGGCAAACTGCTTCTCTTAGAGGGACTTTCGTCTTTGGTTCATTGGTCCCCACTCTATCACATGGTCATTTATAGCTGCAGGGGAAAGAGGGTGTGTAAGTATTCTTCTTTGAGGTCTTTATATACAGAAATGTAGCGGGGGAGGGGGGGTGAGTGTGTTGAGCACCCATAGTGTCTGCTACAGAAAACTAGACTTCAGGGTCTTCAAGGGTTTTCTAGAAGAAAACAGCCTTAAAACAAATCCTGAAAAATAAGTCCAGAATGCAGTCAGAGAAGGGAAGTCAAAACTGAGAGAAGGGAAGTCAAAACAGAGAAAATAACAAATTGAAAATTCTGCAGGGTGAGTGTTGTTTTTCTTTCTGACATGGTAAAGCATTATAAGTGAAAATGTACCCCAGTGATATTCAAAGGCAGGGAGTTTCGAACAAACTCGTCTGAGTGCATATTGTGTCCTTGATAAATGATGAATTGTAGCCTTGCTTCTACTTCTGCAAATGTCGATTGCTTATTGAATCTAAGACTTTTGTTATGGTATTCATGCTTGAAAGTAAATTCTTGGAGTCCAGCTCACTACAGTGAAAGGTAAAAGCTTGACATTATGGTCACATTACTGATCGCTAGGACATAAGGCATTAGTTTTAGCATTTGAAGTCTAGGGAGAAATACATTATTTGCTTATTTTACTCCCTGATGAAACATTTCTAGAAACTATTTTGCCACAAAATCTCCATTGCTTTCATCATGCTTCTTACTTTTAATCTCCTTTAAAATAAACAAAACAGTAATTTAACAAATAAAAAAGCAAGATTGAGATTCAGTCATTTCACAGAAAAAAATTATAGATTTTGATTCAAGTAATAATCAGAACAAGATGGAAAATTTTCTTGAGATGGAAAAAATAAGATAAAGAAATTCTGAATACATAATAAGATTTAGTTCTCAAAAGGAAGAAAATACCAACCAAGTACATAATGTTCTCTATGTCAAGAAACTATTGCCCCAGAAGACAGATTTTGAATGCTGAACAGGAAAATGTAATGATTAAATTCCATGCAGGGTGCATCTCTTGGGTCTCCATTTTGTGGCTACAAATTTTCATAGGCCCAGAGGAAAAAAGACATGAAACTCCATGGCCTCTGTCTTTACATGATTTGTAATCTCATGAGGAAGGCAGATATAAACAACAAACATACAAACTGCAGAATACTATAAAGGCTTTTCATAGAGGCACTGAAAGAATAAACATATTGTCTTTTACCTAGGGGAGATGAGAGAAGATCAGAGAAAATTTGATGGCTCCAACCATCTGGCATTCTTGATATTTTCTAAGAGGGTAAGTTTTAAGTTTCCTCAGCACAAAAAGAAAGAGAGAGTGAGATAGAGAGACAGGGAAATGGAGGGAGGGAGGCAGGAAGGGAAAGTGGGAGGAAAGGAGGAAGGAAATGGTCACTATGTGAGGTTATAGTAACAGCTTGGTTATAGTGGTCATTTCACAGTGAATACATATATCAAAACATCAAGCTGTGCTCCTTAAATATACACAGCTCCTGTATCTCAGTGATACCTCAATTAAGGTGTAAACAATACTATGTTCTTAAGACAACCTGTGTGTTAGGATAGACTTCCCTGCCCACATCAATCTTACAGTTTGAGTGAGTGAAGTCGCTCAGTCGTGTCCAACTCTTTGTGACCGTGTGGACTGTAACCTACCAGGCTCCTCCGTCCATGGGATTTTCCAGGCAAGAATACTGGAGTGGGTTGCCATTTCCTTCTCCAGGGGATCTTCCTGACCCAGGGATTGAACCTGGGTCTCCGCCTTGCAGGCAAATGCTTTAACCTCTGAGCCACCAGGGTTTAAGTCAATTTATAGAAGAATGGGATCAAATAGAAAATGTAGAATAACTCTATGTAAAACAGGGAAACCTTTTGGTATACACAGTTGAGTTTCAGTCTGGGGATTTACCACTGAACCAAAGGCTGAATGATGTTGATAATAACAGATACTTATTGAAGGTTTACTACTGTTACAAGTAAGGAAAGTATCCATAACCAACAGTTACTGTGTAGAAAATTTGGTTTAGCACAAGGAAACTCTTTCCTCAAGGATATTTTTAGAGGCACTATAAAACAATTATATCACCTCACTTTTCTCTTCCACGGAGATTCTTAGGGAAAATTCCCTCTCTAAAGGGAAGCTATGATTTTTGTCACCTTCCCACTGGGAATTCTCAGCATCCTTATTTGTATTTCACAAGATGTTTTAAGTTACCAGGTGGAAAAGTGTTGTGAAATTACTATTATTATTCAGCTTCTGTTTTCATCTGTACTTATTTCTCTGTTAAGTCCTATTCATGGTTTCTGTAAAACCCAATCACAAAATGTTACCTTGGGGTGTTGATGGGCCATTAAAAAATCACCTAGAATTGCTTCTGAAGTGAAAGTAAAGTAGAGCAAAAAGAAAAAAACCACTGAAAAAGAAAGTCAGAATGAATACACTGATTATGGAAGGATAAATATTCCTTTAACTGTCTCCCAAGATGTTCTTAAATAATGGACTTATGACCTAATTTATCACCTTGATGGTGAGGCTCTATCAAAACCCACTTTATTTTGGTCACACCAGTCTTGTAGGTAAATATGAATAGAGTCAGCACTACCCCCCCCCCCCGAGGTACCTGGATCTCAGCAGCAAGGTTTATCATCAGTGTAAGTTCCTCAACCGCTCCTCCACTCAACCACACACTGTTTGCACACCTTAGTATAGCACTCATAATTTTGCATTGTGATTGACTATATTCTTTTCTGTTTTACCGGCTTTTCCTGAAATTTATCCAAGTAATTAACTACATTTTATTCATTTTGAATCACTACTGTCCCTAGCAGAGAAGCAAATGGTCTTATGCTAAATTACTCAACTGATCAATTCTATCCAAAGATGAGTACAGTTGCTTAACAAAAGGCAGCTTTTTCATTTAAAGCCAGCTTTCTAAACTGTCAAGGCAAAAGTCAAAATTAAGGTAAGAAATGCTAAGCAGAAAACAGGCTGAGAGAGTAGTCCCTTGAATATGTTAAAGGGAACCTGAAACCCACTGGTGGGTTACAAGCTCCCTCCTGAAATTACCTCCATGTCAGTACAGTCCATGTTACATCAAATATGTTCATTTGTGGGGCAGTATATTAAAATTTTCTTGTACCTTATTCATCTTTGTACCCCCAGTGCCAAGCACAGTGCCTGGTATAAGGTAAATGTCAAAAAAAATTTTAACTATTAAAATGTTGAGTCCTGAGTCTTAACTTTCTGGGAAAAAAAATAAAGCTCTTAACACTAAAATGGATATTGACATATCTTGACTCATCTTTAAAGAATTAACTTTCCTTCTCCACTGCTCTTGAGCATAATAAACTCATTCAACTTTCTATTCAATTCTCACCTGACCCCAAAAGGTTTTCCCTTGACGACTTGATCTGAAGTAACTCCCCCTTGGTACCTCTCTACACTTTCCCTGTATTTCTTCCTTTTTGTTGAATTGAGCATTAAATGAATCTATTATGGTCATGAATTTGTCTAAGCCATTTGTTTATGGTCCTCCTTTTTCACTCCAGAACATGTTTCCTTATCATCTTCCTGGTTTGCCCTGTATCTGGTATCTAGAAAAATGCTCAAACTTGCTCTACATTGGAAACACACAGGGAGCTTTTAAACAGATAGATGCCCAAGTCCAATCCAGGACAATTCAACCAGACTTTCTGGAGCAAGAAAATCATGCATCACTATTTCACCATGTTTTAAGATGAACAAGTAAATGTAATTGGCAGTCAAGTCAAAGCACCACTGACCTAGAACATAATGGATGATTACTAAGCACAAATGAATGAAAGGACTAGAACTCGGTACTCATCGTTCAGTGTCAGATATTTATATAGGATGGACCCCTTTGTCTGTTTTAAAGTCACAGCTGGAACCCTCAATAGCTCTCATGGATATCATGACTTTTAATTTAAGCATCCTCTCTTTACTGCAACTGGAAAAGCTACTTGTAATGAGTCAGTAGCAGCTTCTCTGTTTGTTAAAAGCAGTGCATTATGGAACAAGAATAAGTAAATGGAACCCTCAAAAATTCTAAGGATAAACAATCCTGTACATGACAAATGGATGGCTATGATGAGGGAATTTATTAGCACAAACCAAGCCATATGCAGATTTTGAAAAATGGGAGATGTCAGCCATCTAGACAAAGCAAGTACACAAAATCCAAAATCACTATAATGTGAATTCATTTAAAAATATTCTTGAAAATATTTGTCTTATTCTGCCTTCTCCCAGTCATTAAACACTTCATTCTGTCTGCAGAGGAGGAAACAGTCATGATTACGTATTGCACGCTGGTGAGCTTCTTGGACTAGATGGCTTTATTCCTGCATTTTGTATGTTGTTCCATCACCCATTCATACTCTGCTTCAGTCAATAGTAGAGAAAACATTTAAAATCCTATCAACTGCGACACTCTAAAAGACAGTAATGATTATCCTTTTAGGTAATCCACATTTTTCTTTAGCTTTTCCTGTCAACCATGGAATAGCCAAAACAATAAGCTGGTTGAAAAATTTTACCCAGCTTACCAGAGGGAAAACTTATTTTCTTCACAAAATTCTTGTTCCCTCCATCCTGGCTACAAGTGCCATATGGAATTTAGCTTTTCCTGTCAACCATGGAATAGCCAAAACAATAAGCTGGTTGAAAAATTTTACCCAGCTTACCAGAGGGAAAACTTATTTTCTTCACAAAATTCTTGTTCCCTCCATCCTGGCTACAAGTGCCATATGGAATTTGACAAGGATCATATTATCTGATTCTAATTTAAAATGCTGCAAGTGACAACTAGGGACACTAGTTATTAATATTTTATAGAACCAATAATTCTTCAGGTGGATACAGGCATAGAATTGCCTTTGGGTAAATATCATTGGTTAAACTCCTTCTCAAGTGAGGATGATTTATTTGACTCTAGGTAATAAGAAAACAAAGAAGACAGAAAGGAAATCTATATTTTAAAAGAGATACCAACCATTTGCACTGTATGCATCTTATTTAGGACCCAATTAAAATAAAGGGAAAAATAATTTTTAATTTCTATAAGACAGTTGAGCAAATGTGAACACTGAAAACAGATTTGATGATATCAAAGAAATATCAAATGTTTATAATGGTATTATAAATGTATTAGATTTAAAAATCCTTTCCTTATAGAGAAAAATACTGAAATATTTACAATAAGATTTATCAGTCTGGGAATTGCTTTCAAACAATTTAGAAGTGGGAATGGATGGGAGTATTGATGAAACAAGAATGGCCAAATATTATTATAATAAGTGCTGAAACTATATAATTAGCATATATGGTTTATTTTACTCCTCTCTCTTCATATAGATATATATGTATATATGTGTATATACATATATAAATACACCTACATATGTATACCTTTTTATTATGAGAATTTTCAAATTCCCATAATAAAACATATATGTGTGTATGTGTGTATACTAAATATGTATGTGTATATTTGAAAAGTCCTATAATAAAAAGTTATTTTAATGAAATTTTTATGGAAATTTTCAAATATATATACATATATATTTGAAAGTTTATGTATATATTTGAATACATATGTTGTTCAGTTGCTAAGTTGTGTCCGACTCTTTGTGACCCCACGGACTGCAGCACAGTAGGATCCTCTGTCCTCCCTGAGTTTGCTCAAATTTATGCCCATTGAGTTGGCAATGCTAACTAACCATCTCATCCTCTGGTGCACCCTTCTCCTTTTGCCTTCAATCTTTCCCAGCATCGGGGTCTTTTCCAAGAGTCATCACTTCACAGCAGGGGCCAAAACAATGGACTTTCAGCTTCAGCAACAGTCCTTACACTGAATATTCAGGGTTGATTTCCTTTAGGATTGACTAGTTTGATCTCCATGCAGTCCAAAGGACTCTCAAGAGGATTCTCTAGCATCACAATTCTAAAGCATCAATTTGGTGGCACTCATTAATGTTTATGGACCAGTACTCACATCCGTACATGACTACTGGAAAAACTCTAGCTTTGACTATATGGACCATTGTCTGCAAAGTTATATATATATATATATATATATATATATACACACACACACATATATATGTATATATATATAAAAAATATCATATATGTGATATGATATAAAATCATATCATATGTGATATAAAATATCATACAAAATATCACATATATGATATAATATATATTCATATTTATGAAAATATATGTGTATGTATACACATACATATATTTGAAAACTCCCATAACAAAAAGATAAACAACTAAAAACAATTTAGATAACAGTAACGGCAATGATTATAGCAGTCTGATATTTCTGGTGTGATAATGCCAAAGAATAATAAATAGAAAAATGTGTAAACAAAGTTTGATATACTTAGGCCCCCTTTTCATATCATTGAATGAAGAACAGATTTCAGTTCAGATTTCAATCCAAACACATTTAATTATGATAGTAAAAAAAGTCTTACTATATTAGTAAGTCCTCCACATGGATTATAGAGTAAGGCACGTAGTATAAGGAGCTCTATTTAATCTTATGCCGTCCTGTTTAAATAGACTGTTCTTTACCATTTATTCCTTCAATAAATGTTCTCCATCATAGGCTATGTCCTTGAGGCTGTCCAAGTACTGGGGAAACAGTGATAAACTATATGGTCTCTGTCCTGAAAGAGTTTACTGGCTATGGGATAAAAGCTATGGAATAAATAATCAAATACACAATTAGATTTGTGATAAGTACTGTAAAATAAAAATTACAAGATAATTATTTTAGAGATATTTGTTATATGTAAACATATAAAAAGGCCACCTGATCTTTTCTGGGGAGTGGTGATGAGTAGCAAGAATTTAGAGGGAAAGACTTTCCCAAGTCTTGCTTCTAAAAGAAATGGGAAACCTTTGCAGGATTTGAGGTAGATATGATAATGATCAGTTTTTCAATTTTATAAACAACTAAAGTATGTCAGTAGAACATAGACGATAAGTACAGAAGTTCCAATTTTGCCGCTTACAAGCTGTCATCTTCCATGTTCACATCATTGAAGTCCTAAAACTGTAATTCTGTCTCTGAGGGCTGTATTGGTATTAAAAATTAAATGAGATAATCCATAGCAAATTCTCAGAACTATTGCCAAGTTTTAATACAACAGAAAGAAGATGGGAACTTGGACCAATCAGTCAAACTCCAAGGGTTTGATTTGATGGTGAAAGAAAAACACATTTTCTTTATACTAAGTATGCCTTTTTTAAAATCAATAGTTGGCCTTTAGAGGTCTTTAAAATTATAGCCAATTTTTCAAAATAAAAATAGTCAATTTCCAAACTGGTGATTAATGTAAATACTCTCATGTTAAAAGATTAATAACGTTTCTGTAAAACCTATTTTATGTTCATATGCTATGCTCATTTCTCATTTACAAGAATATCAATTCATCTTAAGTGCATTAATAACATCAAAGTATTCAACCACAGCAACATTTTCCTAGCTTTTTCATTAGGTTCTGTCATATCCATAGTCATGAAAATTATAGCTTGGCCAAGTTAGGAATTAGCTGTGTTTTGACTCCTACTTAAATATCTCGTATAACATTCAAACAATTTCAGATTTTTTCTAAGTCCCCAGATTTTTTTTATTCTATCCTCATTACCATTGTAGAAAATAAAGACCCACCCACAAGTTTACTATTCTTTGTTCATCAATTTTAGCTACTATGAACTTCATGACAAGATAAAGAATTATTGTACTTAGTTTTTTTTAAAAAAAGTTTGACAAAGGATAAAATTGCCCTTCTCATAGATATGTTTAGAATTTTGTTTCCTGAATTTTGCTTTTCCCTTGCAACAGGTTTCAGTGCTGGTCTGTTCACACACATCGAAAATCCAGAACAAAGATGAACTCTATGGTCACTACATCTGCCACTTTCACTGATTCGCATCACCTCAACAGCACAGGCTTAGAGAGGAAAGAACACTGCCCAGAAGCCAAGGAAGTTGACTTCTGGGGCCTGACTCTGCAACTGATAATTGTGTGACTTTGGTAAACCTTTCAAGATGGGACTCTGACTCTATTATTGAAGGAGCCTGACTAGATTAGGGGTAACAAATTTGACACCTATGGACAGGTTTCATTGCAAGCCAAATCCATTGTTTTTTGTGAGCCTCCAAAATGCCAGATAGGCAGAACATTCACTTTCTAGTATATCATAGCCCTACCCCTTCATCAGAAAACAGCAAAATTCTTTAAAGCAATTATCCTTTAATAAAAATAATAAATTTAAAAAAAGAAAAGAATATCTTTTCTAAATTCATAGACATCATTTTTGAATAGTCTTGTATTTACTGAAAAATTGACCAGATACC
>SJXQ01012373.1:70256-111490 GCA_006408695.1 Aepyceros melampus
AGGAATAGATTGGATCTATTCCTTTAGGTCTAATATTTGTGTTCTGTGGCCTGTATTTAGTCATGCTGTCTCTGCACCTTTCGTTAAAATATATATATATATATATATATATCTATAGCCTGAAATATACAGAATAGCCCATTCTCAAGGCTATGACCTTTAAAAGTATAACACTTTTCCATTTATACAGAGATAAAAAGCTGCAGAATGGAGAATAACATTTGTCTTGCTGGAGGTTTATGGTACATTGTGACCAAACATAGATGCAAGAACCTAGGTGCAAGAACAAATGATTCCTGCACCAGAAATTTGCAACAGTCAGCCACACCCCCTCCCCTTTTAGTATAAAAAAGCCTTAATTCTAATTCAGGTAAGACGGTTCTTTGGGACACTACTTCACCATCTTCTTGGTCTTCTTTTTTTCCAAATAAAGTCACTACCCCCTGCCCCAACAACTCATCCCTCAGTGTACTGGCTTGTTGTGCTGTGAGCAGTACAAGTTTAGACTCGGTAAGACTTCTGTTCTGGGATCCCGTCCATGACACTACATTTCATTTAGTCATCATGTCTCCTGGGGATCCTCTGGGCTGTAACATTTTCCATACTTTTCCTTGTTTTTGATGACCTTGACAGGTTTGAGGAATTCTGGCAGTGTATTTTGTAGGATGCTAATCTATAGAAATTTGTTTGATGTTTTTGTCATAAATAGACTGGAGCTGTAAGTTTGGGGGAGGAAGATCACAGAAGTAAAGCGCCATTCTCATGACATCATATCAACAGTACCTATCAACAGTACCTACTGTCAACATGATTTATGACTGCTGATATTGATCTGATCACCTGGCTGAAGTAGTGTTTGTTAGGCTATTCCAATGTAAAGGTACTTTTTTTTCCTTTCCACACCATATACTTTAGAAGGAAGTAACTATGTGAAGAAGGCTGAACACTGAAGAATTGATGCTTTTGAACTGTGGTGCTGGAGAAGACTCTTGAGAGTCCCTTCGGACTGCAAGGAGATCCAACCAGTCCATTCTGAAGGAGATCGGCCCTGGGATTTCTTTGGAAGTAATGATGCTGAAGCTGAAACTCCAGTACTTTGACCACCTTATGTGAAGAGTTGACTCATTGGAAACGACTCTGATGCTGGGAGGGATTGGGGGCAGGAGGAGAAGGGGACGACAGAGGATGAGATGGCTGGATGGCATCACTGACCCGATGGACATGAGTTTGAGTGAACTCGGGGAGTTGGTGATGGACAGGGAGGCCTGGCGTGATTCATGGGGTCGCAAACAGTTGGGCGCGACTGAGCGACTGAACTGAGCTGACTGAACCATGTGCAACCCACATGTAAGGAGCGGAGAGTTATGCTCTTGTTCCTTCGTGTGAAATATCTCTACAAATGACTTGGACTTTTTTCTCTATGGGAGATTTGTGTTTTTTCTCCTTTTAAAATGTATTCTATCAGTTATTCCAAAATGAACTCATGGATATTTATTTTATACTTTGTGGATTGTCCTAGTATTTGCTTTCTGAAGCTTTTCCAGTTGGATTCTATCCTTTGACACACTCCTATCAACGAGTTTGAACCTTTTTTCTAGGTCTTTCTTATTTTCTGATACTATAAGATGCTCAAGATGCATGTTTTACGTTTTCTTCCCCAGTCCTAAAATCATCGATTTCTCCAGGAGCCTTGGTTCCTTTTATTAGAGAAAGGTATTAAAAACAAAGATCTGGGTGGTAGGTATGCTCATTGCTGCTAGGGTGTTGTTTCTTTTGGGTCCTCTCAGCTCACAGAGCCTCCTTTTAATTTTACACCTGACCTAGGTCAGATATTTGATTACTAGTCTGGGTATTGAAGCTGTATGAGTTTTCTTGACCCGAGATCTAAATTACCTCTAAGTTTCCTTCCAATTGTTATAGCATTGTTAGTATTCCCTCAGTTAAGAAAAAATTGCCAATTTGGGGCCCAAATTGAAATGTAAGGTATGAAAATGGAAAAATTTCAGGACAAATGTTTTATGGGCTCTACTCTATCAGACATACACTCCCATGGGTTCATTGTTTGCAGTGACTCTAATATATACCGATTCTTTTATTTACATCTCACCCTTGTCCAAACCTACCTCATTTCCACTGAACTTTCCAATGCAAGGTTTCTCAAACTTAACGCTATTGACAATTTGAGCTGGATCATTGTTTTGGGCTTCCCTGGTGGCTCAGACACCAAAGTCTGTAATGTCTGCAGTGTGGGAGACCTGGGTTTGATCCCTGGGTTAGGAAGATCCCCTGGAGAAGGGAACGGCTACCCACTCCAGGAGTCCTGCCTGAAGAATCCCATGGACAGAGAGCCTGGTGGGCTACAGTCCATGGGATCGCAAAGAGTTGAACAAGACTGAAGTGACTTAGCACAACGCGTGACACATTGTCTGTTATGAGGGGCTGTCCCGTGCACTGTGGGGTGTGTACCCACGGTGTCTGCCTACTAAGCACCAACAGTACCACCTCCCATTTTGATGTGACAACCAAAATAACTTCCTGACATTGCCAAATCTTCCTGAGGAGGCCAAATTACCCTGGGTTGAGAACCACTGTCCTAGTATGGAAACAAATTTTCAGAACCTGCTGCTAAAGCCTTCTGACATCACAGTTCATCTGGACAGACATGTTCCTTTGGGAATGGAGCCTGTACTACAATGAGTGCTATACTAAACTTGCCCCAATTGTCTGCCTTGCCCCTGAGATCTCAGCCTTCTCATTTCCTTACACTATCTCAGCCAACTATTTTAAGAGCCCTGGCTATGAACAACTCATTTCCTCTATTCATTTGGTATTTGCTATTATCTCTTCAGGTGAATGTGTCTATCTCTACTTTTAACCTGCAAATACTTCAAAGTCAATGACTGTAATTTGAGCTCCTCTTTATCTCAGACATGTCTAGAAATGGCTACAATGTATAATCGTTGGTTCACTGATCATTTTTCAACTCACTACATTAAGGAATTTCAGTGTATCAAAAGAATTTTTGGAAAAAAAAATCAATACTAATTGGGAACAAGAGTAAAGCAAGTTTAAGTTATCTTCCTTGCCAAGTTAACAATATAACTTTAATGGAGCAATAAGCTTTTATTGTTCTGGATTTCTATTCGAAGGTTTATAAGAAGCAATGAGGGAATTATTTTTCCCCCAAATTTATTTTTGTGCTCTCTGCAGTCCCTTTACTGTGGCAAAGATTTTTGTGTAACTATGGGCCTTGGGAAAAGTTAAACGAAGATGGGAAAGTTCACCTTTTTTATTTTTCTATATATCATGGCCTACTCCCTTTCAGTGACTTCATTTCTGTACACAGTGGGCATGTTTTCTGGTCTTCCTACACCTTTACCTACTTCTATCAACACTGTCTCCTGCCTTCCTTGAGGTAACACACTTTCCCCACTTAAGACGTGATTATGGTCAAGCTAGAATCTCAGTTTCCTACTTTCAACCATGTAGAGTGGATATTTGAGTAGGGTCAGTCAGTCATGTTATTGTTAAGTACAAGTTCCTTCTAACAAATCAGCTCACCAGGGATGCTCAGAACTACTTCCTGGAGAGAAGTCCTTCTTTTTGTTCCTAACAAGGAGAATGGAACAGGACTGCTGTTTACTTCATCCTACTTTCCATAGTTGGAGAAGGCAATGGCACCCCACTCCAGTACTCTTACCTGGAAAATCCCATGGACGGAGGAGCCTGGAAGGCTGCAGTCCATGGGGTCCCTGAGGGTCGGACACGACTGAGTGACTTCACTTTCCCTTTTCACTTTCATGCACTGGAGAAGGCAATGGCAACCCACTCCAGTGTTCTTACCTGGAGAATCCCAGGGACGGGGGAGCCCAGTGGGCTGCTGTCTATGGGGTCACACAGAGTCGGACATGACTGCAGCGACGCAGCAGCAGCGCTTCCCATAGCTGGAAGAAGCAGAGATGGCTACAGTCGTGCCCCTAGTTCTAGGTGTGTAGCCATCTCCAATCATTAATCTCAATGTCTGTTGAGATTCTAGTACTGTTCACAATGACATGTGGCCCTCTCTGAAAGAGGACTCGATGGCCCTTGCTTGGCCGTGTCACTTGCTCCATCTCCCTGTAGGAGGTGATATTTCTCTCACCCTTTGTCATCAGCCTTGGCCACTTGGCTTGCTTTAACTGACAGAATATATGCAAAAGGAATATGATACATACAAGCAAAAATATTAAGAACCATACCTTGGTTCTACAATTATTTCAGGGGTGCTTCTTCAGCCCAATTCCCAGAAGGTGAATGTATGTGTACCAGAGATGCAATCAGAAAGTAACATGAACAAGAAATAAAGCTTTGCTCCAGGAGTTGGTGATGGACAGGGAGGCCTGGCGTGCTGAGTTCATGGGGTCGCAAAGAGTCAGATATGACTGAGCTGAACTGTACAACAAAAACTCCTTTTAATATATCAATCTTTCTCTCTCTCTCTCTCACTCTCTGTCTCTCCCAGAAGATGATTCCACTAGGTTTCTATCTTATAACTGGAAGAATTCTAATTATCTTGTGACTAATATATATTCCTTATTCCATGACTAATGCATACAATTTAGCAACACATTTACAAAGCAGATTACCAAGGTCCCAACATGCATGAACAAGTATACATTTAACTAGTCTGTCCTAGAAATGGCTATTTTAATGTCAAAGAAGAAATTATCTTCAACATTAAACATATGCTCAGTGATGCTAAACAAGTTTTCAGAGTAGCACTAATTTGTTCTCTCTAATGCATACAAAAGTTATAATTTCAACCTCTTCTAATAATTCTTTCGACGTATTTTTCACTTTTTTAATATATAAATTTTATTTAAGTAATGCTTTTTATACTTTAAAATTTTAATTAGTTTTAAAGAGTCATCAAATTTACTTTGAACGTGGAATATTATTTGTTTCATGTTGAAATTAAAACATACTAATATTTTCATATATGTTTAGACATACAAAATATAGTAAGATTTTGAAATTTCTCTATTTCTGTTAGCTAATGTATTACAGAAACGAGCTTCCCAGGTGGATCAGTGGTAAAGAATCTGCCTGCCAATGCAAGAAACACATTTTCAATCCCTGGTCCAGGAAGTTCCCCTAGAAAAGAAAACGGCAACCCACTCCAATATCCTTGCCTGGAGAACCCCATGGACAGAGGAGCCTGTGGGCTGCCGTCTATGGGGTCGCACAGAGTTGGACACGACTGAAGCGACTCAGCAGCAGCAGCAGCAGTGCATAGCCACATCTGATTCTCCTTTCTTTCTTATGAACACAAGAAGACCATTTTTCTCAACAATCTTGCAGTTAGAGCTAAATGTCTAGTTCTAGTTCAATGGTTTTCAATTGAGGGTAATTTTCCCCCTCACCTCTCCACCAGGGAGATTTAGTAATGTCTGGAGACATGTTTGGTTATCACAGCTGTAGAAGGTGCTCCTGACATCCAGTATAAAGAGCCCACGGATGCTGCTTCACACCCTACCATGTACAAGACAGTCTGACAACAACAACGGATCATTCAGCCCCAGTGCCGATAGGGCCGAGGTTGATAAACCCTGTTCTAGGAAATGAAACTGAAGTGGAAGTAATCTAGATCACGTCCAAACTATGGCTTTCAAAAGTCTCTCTTCTGTTTAAGAAGCAACCTTGGAGGCCATGTGTTGAAATGGAAGAACCAGACTGGGTTCCTGAGTCATCACACAGTCATCACACAGAAAGAAGCTGCCCTGGAGAGTTACCTGAACCTCAAGAGTCTGTGTAATCATTACATAAATCTCTTTTTGTATCTAAACTTTATTGTGTGTTTTAAGCCAGATTTCAGAGCTAATTTGTTACTGCAGCATAATTCATCCTGTCCTTACTAACACCACTGTTGTTGATCAGTTGCTAATCTTTGCCACACCACGGACTGCAGCACACGAGGCTTCCCTGTCCTTCACTATCTCCCAGAGTTTGCTCAAACTCATGTTCATTGATTCAGTGATACCATCCAACCATCACATTCTCTGTCAGCCCCTTCTCCTCCTGCCCTCAATCTTTACCGCATCAGGGTCTTTTCCAATGAGTCTGCTCTTCACATCAGGTGGCCAAAGTATTGGAGCTTCAGCTTCATCATCAGTCTTCCTAATGAATATTCAGGGTTGATTTCCTTTAGGATTGACTGATTTGATCTTGCTGCCTATGGGCTCTCAAGAGTCTTCTCTAGCACCACAGTTCAAAGACATCAATTCTTCAGTGCTCAGCCTTCTTTATACTCCAACTTTCACATCCATACATGACTACTGGAAAAACCATAGCTTTGACTAGTAGTACCTTTGTCTGCAAAGTAATGTCTCTGCTTTTTAATATGCTGTCTAGGTTTCTTATACCTTTTCTTCCAAGTAGCAAGCATCTTAATTTCAGGCAGCAGTCACCATCTGCAGTGATTCTGGAGCCCAATAAAATAAAATCTGTCACTGTTTCCACATTTTACCCATCTATTTGCCATGAAGTGATGGGACCAGATGCCCTTATCTTAGTTTTTTTATTATAGCTAGCTTCACAAAATTTCACTTATGTGAATATCAATATACTACATTTTTAAAATGCCAGCTTATATCATATGCACTGCTTCAAGTAACATTCAATTATTATATAACTCATTTTTAGGCAAATATTTTTCATTATCTCAGCCATAAACACATGCTGAAGATGACATTATTCAAGCCTGAGCAGGATTTGAAGAATATATTTGAAAGACCAGTTGGCAGTACACTCAATAATCTTCAGAATGTAGAACATAATTGTGTGAGTGTGAAAAGAATAGATCACCCAGGTCTGATAATGAAACTGAGAAACTCTAACTTCTGCGGAGTGAAGAATGTTCTTGTGCACAAGTCATAAGAATATAAGATAAGAGATTTGAAAATGAAATTTTTCCTCAGCAGAGTAGATCCCATGCTGCATTTCTCAGCTGCCTAGCTATGGCAAGTGATGTATGTTCACAACACAGTAGATGGTGGCTTGGGAAGGGAATCCAATAAAATCTGTCCTGGAGCCAAGAATACAATCCAAGGAAAATGCCTCTAGTTAATCATCATAATCACTCCCTCTGTATGCCAGAGAAGGGCTCACTTTCTAACTCAGTCTTACTATAGATTATTTAAATTAGCCAAGAGCAGAAGTTCAATGCTAAGGCTTCCAAAATTTTAACTCAAAGGCAAGAGTTACCTGGTTTTTCATACTTTCTACTTTTTTTTTTCCTTTCTCGGTGAAAGGCCTAATAATAATTTGTAAAGCTTTCAATTCATGCTTCCAAGTCCTTAACAACAATCTTATTATGAGACACAAATTTGTTTGAAAAGAAACAAAAAAGGAATAAGAAATGTGTGCCCTACTGTGATGACACTAGTGTGCAAAATAAAACCCAGTTCCAAAATGGTGAATTTGCAGAAACTGTATATTTAATCAGATTTTTCTGACAGAAACATTTTATTGCCATTGCCAAAGAAACAATAAAAGTCAGAATTCATATGCTTCTTTTTGTAATAAAAAATTAATTCTATATGAGCATATCTCATGGCTAGCTAAAGACAATTTTGATATAATCAAGGAAAAACTGGTTTCACCTAATAACTATTTTTTCTTGATAAATAATTTTGACCCTGTGATGGGGCTTGTCTTTCTAATATAATCTTATGGAAGTGACACTGTACAATGTTCTGGAAGGTGGACCTAGCTGGTAGTTTGGGGATTCAAATTCTGATACTAAAGAACTTCCAAAATTCTGCAAAATATTGCTGAGGCTCAGACAGTTTTCACCACAAAATACTAGGACTTCCCTTGAAGAGGGAAATTTCACATTTGAGACTACTGAATACTCAACTTTGTGTAGGAGTAACCAAGTACCCACAAAATTAATATATTTTGTTCAAGGTCACTTTGAGAAATCAGCTTGGTTCACACAGGCATGACTGCTCAGGAAGGTCCAATCCAAAGGGTGGAATGAACTAACAGGAGCAAAAGTGACAAGATTAATTATTTTCTGATGATGCTTGGAGAAGGATGCCAACCAAGCAGCTGATAGTACAAGAAGGACGATACAGTACCATGTGAGAAACACCAGGGCCTTGGCCTCATGGACTGGAATGCCAGGTGGGTCACATGCAAAACACTATAGGAAAGAGGAGCTAAAGACACAGAGGTGAACCCAAGTCCATGGCCCAAGGCCAGCTGTTACCTCAACAGTGGAATGCCCACCCTATCCAAGCAAAAAGCTTACCAGGACTGTATCTATAAAATGATATCACCTACTACTTCCTGGTGGAACTAAAAACTCCCAATTTAACCCCTGTCCTAGTCAGAACTAGTGTTAAGACCAGAAAGGGTGTGTGTTGCGACTCACTCTAGAGTCGGGGAAAGGCATTGGCTGAGAAAAAACAAAGAAGGACTAAATTTAGCTCCTGAATTTCTTTCATCTTACATTTTAAAATTGCTTCTGTACTCTCCTTGGAGGTACAAATGTCATCTCATATTCCGAATGCTATTCAGTATATAAGCACTCTAGCACCAAACATAAATGGCATCAGTATTGCAATTTCCCAGCAATGGTATATAAGAAATTAGAAATTCAAGAGTAAATACTCAGTTTTTGAGAGTATTTGTCACATAGTTAGAAACCAAAATAAGTACTGAAATCAGTTTACTCAATGTATAACATAAACATTGTATGAAACATGTTAAATTGCATGACTTTTATTTTCTGAATGCACTTAAATCGTATCCACTGATGCCAGACTAAGATGGATAACTTTATCTTTATAACTCTTCCAGTTTCATGACTCACAGTAGGTACTCTTTTGATTAATGATCTTCAAAGCAATATGTGCAAACCATGGCTATGACATCAGCTTTATGACCACAACTTTAACTTTAGGTTTGCTGTACTGAAACTGTAGCTGTTCTACCCATATGGTTCATCAATAAAGCCAAAATAATTTTAACAAGTACAAAACTCCCTGGGGTTTCATGATTTCAGTTCTAATTTTGCCCATAGGAAAAGTAATGGTGATTATAGCTCTAAAATACAATTATTAAAAAATAAATAAATAAAATAAAATACAATTATTTATTAAATTGCAATGATAGACCTTTATGCAGTTGATTAGAGCTAGGTATTAATAATGGTATGGACCTAAAAGAAGCAGAAGATATTAAGAAGAAGTGGCAAGGATACACAGAACTATACAAAAATGATCTTCATGACTCAGATAATCATGATGGTGTCATCACTCACCTAGAGTCAAACATCCTGGAATGAAAAGTCAAGTGGGTCTTAGGAAGCATCACTATGAACAAAACTAGTGGAGGTGATGGAATTCCAGTTGAGCTATTTCAAATCCTGAAAGATGATGCTGTGAAAGTACTGCACTCAATATGCCAGCAGATTTGGAAAACTCTCCAGTGGCCACAGGACTGGAAAAGGTCAGTTTCATTCCAATCTCAAAGAAAGGCAATGCCAAAGAATGTTCAAACTACCACACAATTGCACTCATCTCACATGCTAACAAAGTAATGCTCAAAATTCTCCAAGCCAGGCTTCAACAGTAGATGAACCGTGAACTTCCAGATGCTCAAGCTGGACTTAGAAAAGGCAGAGGAACCAGAGCTCAAATTGCAACCATCCGCTGGACCATCGAAAAATCAAGAGAGTTCCGGAAAAACATCTACTTCTGCATTATTGACTATGCCAAAGCCTTTGACTGTGCAGATCACTACAAACTGTAGAAAATTCTTAAAGATATGGGAATACCAGACCACCTGACCTCTCTCTCGAGAAATCTGTATGAAGGTCAAGAAGCAACAGAGCTGGATATGAAACAACAGACTGGTTCCCAATTGGGAAAAGTGTACATCAGGCTGTATATTGTGATCATGCTTATTTAACTTCTATGCAGAGGACATCATGAGAAATGCTGGACTGGATAAGCACAAGCTGGAATCAAGATTGCTGGGAGAAATATCAACAACCTCAGATACGCAGATGACACCACACTTATGGTAGAAAGTGAGGAGGAGCTAAAAAGCCTCTTGATGAAAGTGAAAGAGGAGAGTGGAAAAGTTGGCTTAAAACTCAACATTTAGAAAACTAAGATCATGGCATCTGGTCCCATCACTTCATGGCAAATAGATGGGGAAACAATGGAAAGAGTGAGAGACTTTATTTTGGGGGGCTCCAAAATCACTGCAGATGGTGACTGCAGCCATGAAATTAAAAGACACCTGCTCCTTGGAAGAAAAGCTATGACCAAACTAGAAAGCACATTAAAAAGCAGAGACATTACTTTGCCATCAAAGGTCCATCTAGTCAAAGCTTTGGTTTTTCCAGTGGTCATGTATAGATGTGAGAGGTAGACTATAACGAAAGCTGAATGCAGAAGAATTGATGCTTTTGAACTGTGGTGTTGGAGAAGACTCTTGAGAGTCCCTTTGACTGCAAGGAGATCCAACCAGTCCATCCTAAAGGAAATCAGTCCTGAATAATCATTGGAAGGACTGATGCTGAAGCTGAAACTCCAATACTTTGGCCACCTGATGTGAAGAGCTGACTCATTTGAAAAGACCCTTATGCTGGGAAAGATTGAAGGCGGGAGGAGAAAGGGAAGACAGAGGATGAGAGGGTTGGATGGCATCACTGACTCAATGGACATGAGTTTGACTAAGCTCTGGAAGTTGGTGATAGACTGGGAAGCCTAGCGACTCCATGGGGTCGCAAAGAGTTGGACACGACCAAGGGACTGGATTGAACTGAATTGAGGTATTAACAACAACTACCCCTCTAACCAAACACAAATACTCTGGTTTCTTGTAGTTATAGCCACTTCTTGACTCTGAGGTCTGTGCTATTTGTTATATGTCACTCAGTTTGAGTTGTTAAACTCAGTCCACCCAATCCCTGTGGGCATTTGAGTTTGCCCATGCTATTTAGTCTTGACCAAAAGAAGATCCTGCATTATCTGATAAGTGTCCTCACCTGCTCTTCATCTCTCTCATATCTCTTGCAAAGCTGGGAAAAGACCCATGGAAATACTATGAAAGCAGAAGACACTCATACTGACAACCAGACCAACAGCCTCAATCCATGATATCAAAGGGAACAACTATTATACTTAAGATCATTCTTTCTTTCTGGCTGATATGCAAATATCCATGGGGTCAATATGCTACTTTTAAATTCCTCATTAGAGTGATTTCCATTGACCATATATTTTTTAAATGCCAGCTATGAAAGTGTTACTGTTGGTCGATCAGTTATGTCTGACTCTTTGTGACCCCATGGACTGTAGTCCGCCAGGCTTCTCTGCACGTGGAATTCTCCAGGCAAGAATACTGGAGTGGGTTGCCATGCTCTTCTCCAGGGGATCTTCCTAACCCAGGAATCAAACCCAGATCTCCTGCATTGCAGGCAGATTCTTTACCATCTTTACCATTCTTTACCATGGAAGCCCAATAATATCAAGAACCAGTTTTTCTATCGTTTTACATCTTAACATTTTCATTTTTTAAATATTTATTTATTTATTTATTTGACTGCACTAAATCTGAGTTGCAGCACATGTTATCTTTTAGTTACAACACGTGGGATCTTTAGTTGTGCCATGCAAACTGTTATATATAGTATGTGGGATCTGGTTCCCTGACCAGGGATTGAACCCAGGCCCCTTGCATTGGGAGCCTGGAGACTTATCCAATGGACCACCAGGGAAGTCCCCTAACATTTTTTAAAGGCAAAAATTAAGAAAGTTTTCTTGGTATCATGATAGTCTCATCATTTATTATAACTTCGCAGACTGACTAGGTATATAATGTCCAAAAAACTCAAAGATGAGGTCCTTATAAAATCAAGAGAGATAACAGGCCATGTAGAATATATTATTTTGCTGAAAGTCCTTAGGTATCCACTAGGTTCATTTTTCTGAATGCCCACTTTTCTCCTTCAGTGGTTTTGATTAAAATTCTGGAAATAGATGCAACTCTCTGGTAATACAGCAGGCAAAATGGAAAGCAGACCGTATTAATCTGTCACTAAGCCTTAAATATTCCTTCTCTTCTCTTGTCTCATACAAAATGAGCCTCATCTACTATGTATTTTCATTCCACTGCCCCTTTCAGGTTATTGATCTTTGTATTATTTCTGCAAGCACATGGAAAGGTTTTATTATGTGTCTGAATTAAATCTATGATGCATACAGGCTGCTTGACTCAGCCAAATGAGTCTTTAATACACTTCACAGTGAATCTTTAAAAAAATTTTTTTCATTGAGAACCATTTCCCATTACAAATTCTAAAGTTACTTGATAGCCTTATGCAGTTTTACAGCATGTACTAAATATAAATGAAGAGCAAATAAAAATAAATATTACACATCAGGAGTACTCATAAAACCATTGTGTAATTGTTCTGTCCTCTAACCAAGCTCAAGAAAGTAGCACCCAAAATCCTCTTTTTCATGTTCTACACTTTCTATTAAAACCTTATGACTGCTCCCGAGATAAGACCATATGCTTAAGCCAACATTAGGCAATTTCTTTTTCTCCCATTAAAAAAACAAAACAACACAAAAAATCCAGAAGCTAAGGAAGTTTAGCTTCAGCTTCTTAGGATCAACATTTTTAATTAGGAAGGTAAAACATTTTAATCTTAAAAGCAAATTATTTATCCCTTGGGGATTTATGTTCCCATAATATATAATACTAAATGTTTTGAACACATTATTTAAAATAATAGATAAGTGTCTTGGCCTCAGGGCACAAATACACATATGATACACTAACAGTTTATTCTCTTAATTATTTACAATGGTTGTGTTCTCTAATAACATTTATGATGTGTTAAGAAAATAAATCAAGAACAATTTAAAAGTAGAAGTCACAAAATATAGCTGAATGAAAATTGTAAACTTGAGCAATTGAGTAATTGGAAATTTAAGATCAGCTCTAACACTGATCTTGTGTATCTAACATTGTAAATCACTTCTCTAATTACTCTTTTTATAATACTATTGCTATAATATTAATTCTTAAATAATGTAATTAAAGTGAGTTAATATTTAATTAATAATCAACATATAGGAATATATAACTTATATACCCATCCAAAACATTGCCTATTCTGTTAGCAGACAATATAACAATCGCACCTGGGGGACTAAAGAGAGGAAAACTGAAGAACTAGAGTCAAAATCCATAATGTATACAGACACAAAATACAAGTTTTAAAGCTTTCTAGGAATAAATCAATACACACAAAAAATTAAATTCTGCCCATGAAGGAATGACTTTATTTCTGCCTCTAATTTCCTCAAGTTCAAATAGAAAGGTAACTGCAATTAAAGAAGTGGGGGTGGATCTAAGGGGCAAAAGCTTATAAAGCTCTGCCTGCCTGGCTTACTTCACTTAGTATGACAATCTCCAGGTCCATTCATGTTGCTGCAAATGGCATTATTTCATTCTTTTTTATTGGTCAAGTTAACAGTCCATCATATAAATATACTGCATCTCCTTTGTCCATTCATCTATGGATGGACATTTTGGTTGCTTCCAACTCTTGGCTCCTGTAAATAGTGCTGCAGTGAACACTGGGGTGCATTATCCTTTCCAACTATGGTTTTCTCCAGATAGATGCCCAGGAGTGGGACTCCTAGATCATATCGTTGTTGTTCAGTTACCCAGTCATGTCCGACACTTTGCGACTCATGAACTGCAGCATGCCAGGCCTCCCTGTCCCTTACCATCTCCCGGAGTTTTCCCAAGTTCATGTTCATTGCATTGGTGATGCCGTCCAGCCATCTCATGCTCTGATGCCCTCTTCTCCTTCTGCCCTCAATCTTTCCCAGCATCAGGGACTTTTTCAATGAGTTGTCTGTTCACATCAGATGACCAAAGTACTGGAGCTTCAGCTTCAGCATCAGTCCTTCCAGTGAATATTCAGTGTTGATCTCCCTTAAGATTGAGTGGTTTGATCTCCTTGCTCTCCAAGGGACTTTCAGGGGTCTTCTCCAGCACCACAGTTCAAAGGCATCAATTCTTTGGCATTCTACCTTCTTTATGGTCCAGCTCTCACAATCGTACGTGATCACTGGGAAGACCATAGTCTTGACTATATGGACCTTTATTGGCAGAGTAATGTCTCTGCTGTTCAACACAATGTCTAAGTTTGTCATCGCTTTCCTGCCAAGAAGCAATTGTCTTCTGATTTTAGGGCTGCAGTCACCATCTGTAGTGATGTTGAAGTCCAAGAAGAGGAAATTTGTCACCACTTCCACCTTTTCCCCTTCTATTTACCATGCAATAATGTGGCCAGATGCCATGATCTTAGTTTTTTTAATATTTAGTTTAAACCTGGCTCTTTCACTCTCCTCCTTCACCCTCATCAAGAAGCTCTTAGTTCCTCTTCACTTTCTGCTATTAGAGTGGTATCATCTGCATATCTGAGGTAGTTGATGTTTCTCCTGCCTATCTCAAATCCAGATTGTAACTCATCCAGCCTAGCATTCCTCATGATGTGCTCAGCATAAAGGTTAAACAAGCAAGGTGACAGCAGGCAGCCCTGTTGTACCCCTTTCTTGATCTTGAACCAATCAGTTGTTCCATACAGGGTTCTAACTGTTGCTTCTTGACCTGTCTACAGGTTTCTCAGGAGACAGGTAAGATGGTCTGGTATTCCCATCTCTCTAGGAGCTTTCCACAGTTTGTTATGATCTACACATTGAAAGGCTTTAGTGTAGTTGATAAAACATTGGTATTTTTCTGAAATTCCCTTGTTTTTTCTATGATCCAGCAAATGTTGGCAATTTGATCTCTAGTTTCTCCTCCTTTTCTAAACACAGTGTGGACATCTGGAAGTTTTTGGTTCGCATAATGCTGAAGCCTAGCAGGCAAGATTTTAAGCATGATCTTACCAGCATGGGAGATGAGTGCAATTGTCCAGTGCTTAGCTCATTCTTTGGTACTATCCTTCTTGGGAATTGGGATGAGGATTGACTTTTTCCAGTCCTGTCACCACTGCTGGGTCTTCCAGATTTGCCAACATAATGAATGTAAAACCTTGATGGCATCTTCCTTTAGAGATCTGAATAGTTCTGCTGGAATTTCTTTGCATCCACTAGCTTTATTAACAGCTTCTTAAAGCCCACTTGACTGCACTCCAGAATGTCTGGCTCTGGGTGACTAACCAAATCATGGTAGTAATCCAACTCATTCAGATCTTTTTTAATACAGTTCTTCCATGTTATCTTTCATTCTCTTCAGCATCTACTAGGTTTCTACTGTTTTTATCCTTTTTTATGTCCATCTTTGGCCGGAATATTCCCTTGATGTTTCTAGTTTTCCTGATTAGATCTCTAGTCTTTCCCCTTTTGTTGCTTTCTTCTATTATTAAACACTGTTCATTGAAGAAGGCCTTCTGTCTCTTCTAGCTATCCTTTGAAACTTGCATTTAATTGGATGTACCTTTTGCTCTCTCCCTTGTTTTTTGCTTTTCTTCGTTCTTCCACTATTCATAAAGCCTCCTCAAATAACCATGACCTCCTTCTGGTATGCTGGAAACATTCTGTATTCTCATCTGGGTGGTGGTTACAGTTAAACAATGTGTATGTATGTGTGTGTGTGTGTATAGAAATTCAAAACACATTAGTATATAAACATAAACATGCATATAAAAATTTATCACTTGAGACTTGTATGCCTTGTAGGGTGTATGCTATATACTGCAACAAAAAATTAATAAATAAGTATTTTACATGTTGGTAGCGGAAGTAGGTGAAAGTTTTATCCAAGTTCTCTTTTCAGTGGAGAAGTAAGAGATGAACTTCCTGATGGTTTGCTTCCTTCCTCATTGTCCAGCATGAAGAACCATGACCCCTTTTGGGTCACTTTTCATTCTCTTTAACATATTGGCCTCTTCCTATATGATGTATATATTCATTTCCTGAGACTGTCATAAGTAAATTACTACAGATTTAATGGCTTAAAAGAACAGAAATTTATTCTCTCCAAGTTCTGGAGATGAGAAGGGAAGATCGAAATGTCAACAAGACTGCACATCCCCAGAAAGCTCTAGGGAAGGATCCATCCTTGCCTCTTCCAGCTTCCAGTGGCCCCAAGTGGCCCCTGAGTTGAAGCCATATCTCTTCAAGTTCTGCCTCTGTCCTCACATGGCCTTCTCTGAGTCTCAAAGTTTCTGTGTCTTTTCTTCTGATACAAGAACACTTGTCACTGGATTTAGGGCACACCCAGATAATCTCATCTAGATCCAGAGTGAGCTCATCAGAGACCTTTTATCTTTTCGACAGGATGGCTCAGATGGTAAAGAATCCACCTGCAATGCAGGAGACATTGGTTCCATCCCTGGGTCAGGAAGACTCACTGGAGAAGGGAAGGGCTACCCACTCCAATATTCTTGCCTGGAAAATCACATGGACAGAGGACCTGGTAGGCTACAGTTCATGGGGTCACACATAGTCAGACATGACTGAGCAACTAACACTTTCTCTTTTCAGAGAACTTTAACTTAGTTAAATCTGCAGACTTTGTTTGTTTGTTTGTTTGTTTTTACCAAATAAGGCCACATTCACAGGTTCTTGGTATTAGGATATGGACATATTTTGGGGGAGGGGCACCATTCAATCCACTAAAATGTGTATAGACTAAAATGAATGCAATTCTCCACTATAATAAAGTTAATATAATGTACATTCTTTGGTCAGTTAAGAACAATGAAATGTATATTTGATTTGTGTGTTTTCCAGATGTAAAAGCAGCTTTGTTTACCTGATCTGACCTTCATAATCAGATTCCCTATAATAATAAAAAAAAAAAAGAGATTTGCTGTGGTAACCAGAATATACAGTTAACACTTCAACAAGGCAGGTCGAAAATCTCCGTTTAACTTAAAAATTACAGTCAGCCTTTTGTATTCACAATTGCTCCATATCTGCAGCTTCAACAAAGCACAGATCATGTAGTGTTTACTGTTGGGAAAAAAAGCCAGTGCAAATTTGTGTTGTTCAAGGCCGACTGTATTTATCACCAATTCATTTATTTAACCAGTTGGAACCCTACTAGCAGGAGGCAGCAGTGAAAGTTTTAGTTCGAAATAGAGAATTAGTTTAAGCCCATTTCAAAGAAAGGGAACATGACATTTAACTTCTAACTCACCAAGGAAAGCGTTCAAAATAACTTCAACAGTAACACCTATGTAAAATGATGGTGTGTGATAAAGGACAAAATTCTTCAGGTAAAACTTCTCAAATAACAAGTTGAAACTTTCCAAGTAACAACTTGAACAAACATAGAAATGTTTGACTAAAAATATAAAATTAGTCCTTAACTAAAGTTAAGAAACTCTGTTTTCTTCTTTGATGGTGGCTAACTTTTGCCCAGCTTAAGAGATAACAATATGTTATTTTTTTATAAATCAATGCAACTACTTTTCAAGTATCAAACATTAGTCTACAAGTTTAGAAATAGCTGAGTCCTTCACAAACATGCATTTTTTCTTTTCTTCCCCAAATTACCTTATAATAAATATGTATATTTGATTTGTATACTTTATATGTACTTTTTATGTATATGATATATATTCTTTTTTAAAACAAACCACTATTGTAATTAAGTATCTGAATTTATATTGGTGAATATTGAGCAATTATTTATGTAAAACAAATATTCTACTAACAAAAAGTCCTGTAAGTAATTTATGGGTATTGTATATTTAATACTGTATATTGTATATTTATGAGTATTGTATATTATAATTCCATTTACAAAAATTTGATTTTTGTACAACTACTGTCTCTGAATAAAATGAGACTCATCTCTGCTACTTATTTAAAATGCAATGGTTATCACATAAGAAACACCTTCGGCTTTTACCAACCGGATAAGTGATCATCAATAACCAAATATCCTTCACTGTTCTTTTTCTTTTCAGTCTTAAAAAAGAGGATTTCAATTTGTCAAACAGCTGCACAAAAATGGAGAACTGCCTTTCATTATCGTGCAAAAGACAAGATTCCATGAAAACTGCTAAGAAGCATTTTCCTGCAAAGCATATCATAATGTGTGGACTTACAAAGACTTTTGTATTACCAATAGTATAATTGGGCAGATGTCTGCTGCAAATATCCATGTCTGCATTTAAAAGCCAGATTTTCCTAAGAGTCAACTGTTGGAAGCACTTTGGATTATAGCACAAAATACCCATTGCTTATTTTGCAAATGAACATTCTAGTTCCTCTGACAATTTTACAGGTGTTTTAGAAGATGGCCTGGGAAATGAAAGCATGGGCAGTGCGACAAGATGTAGCACCAGAAGGAAGAACATAAGGCAGAAGAGCAGCGGCTGAGAGCTAGACCTTGGACAGAAGCCGGTAGCTGTATCCTATCAAGCCCATATCTTCCTCAGGGCATGCTGGGATTCCAAATGGTCTGGCAAAATGGGGGAGGATGCCAAGTAATTAAACAATTACAAGATACTATGTGAAGGTCTGTCTAGTCAAGGCTATGGTTTTTCCTGTGGTCATGTATGGATGTGAGAGTTGGACTGTGAAGAAGGCTGAGCGCCGAGGAATTGATGCTTTTGAACTGTAGTGCCGGAGAAGACTCTTGAGAGTCCCTTGGACTGCAAGGAGATCCAACCAGTCCATTCTGAAGGAGATCAACCCTGGGATTTCTTTGGAAGGAACGATGCTAAAACTGAAGCTCCAGTACTTTGGCCACCTTATGCGAAGAGTTGACTCATTGGAAAAGACCCTGATGCTGGGAGGGATTGGGGGCAGGAGGAGAAGGGGACGGCCGAAGATGAGATGGCTGGATGGCATCACGGACTCAGTGGACGTGAGTCTGGGTGAACTCCAGGAGTTGGTGATGGACAGGGAGGCCTGGCTTACTGCGATTCATGGGGTCTCAAAGAGTCGGACACGACTGAGCGACTGAACTGAACTAATGTGTAAAATGACTAAGGAGAACCTACTGTACAGCACAGGGAACTCTACTCAATGCTCTGTGGTGACCCAAACGGGAAAAAAAAAATCCAAGAAAAGAAGGGATACATGTATATGTACAGCTGATTCACTTTGCTCTACAGCAGAAACTAACACAACATTGTAAAACAATTATACTCCAATAAAAATTTTTAAAATAAATAAAAGGGTTAAGAACATGCAAAAAAAACTATGCATGGTTGAGAGCTGTGTGAAAGAAACTAACAAGAATGAGTTAGGGAATAATTGTAGAGATTAGGTATTTTAGAGGATAATCTGGAAAGGCCTCTCTGAGGAGGTGGTCTGTCTTTCAGACTTCATAACTGAACCACAGTCAAGGTAAATTCTGTTTCATGATCAGAATGTCAACATTTCAGCTCTAAGGTACAGCACAAAAATGACCAGCTTCTTCAAAATAAACCTGTTACATGCCTCGTGTCCCTCTTAAAGCCTGACAATCACTTGGACACCAAAAAGTTGATGTAAAAACAAGATAATGAGTAGTCTCTGTGATTTGTCTTCTAGTTTTATGAAATTCCAAACTCACTGTAAACAGCTTACAGAAGTAGGCAGCTCATTAGGTTCAGTCCGTAGCGAGATAGTACACAGCACTTAATCCTCACCAGGGTATTACTGGTACATTCAAGTCTACAAAAGAAATAAATTTCAGCACTCAATTGCCAACTCTAGTTACACTGAATAGAAACCGGGAAAGATGTACTTACCAAATGTGAGAATAACCTGAATGCAAAGCAGGTTAGCTACTTTGGTGTTAATAAATTACTATGTACTTTAACCAATGGAGTAGCCAAATGTAGGTTTTATATATATATATATATATACACAGTTCTAAGCATTCAACAAACTTCAGTCTGTCCTATTAATAGTTTAGAAATTTTGCTTTATTTAATAGGCTGTAGAGTTTCTTGAAGAAAGATCATAAAATGTAGAAAAGCAGACAAGAAAGAAAGAAAAAAATAGTACCTCTGTGGTAGATCAAAGGTAATAATGGCCTCAGTTTGCCATTCTTCCCTATATCTATAACCTTTCTCTGTAATTCTTTAGCAATCTCCCATCCTGTGCTGAGACATTTGAACTCATTTTAGGCCAGTAAGATTGTGATGAGTGTGACACAAACAAGCACATGGAAGGTACTTGCATGAGAGCTTGTTTCTGTCACTATCATAAGAAAGGCATGCCCCGGGCAGCCCTCTTGTGCCAGGGAATGAGAAATAACAAGAACCAGAGCTGAGTTGCCCCAGTCATCCTAGCAAGGCTATCCTAGAAGCCTCCCAGACCTGGAAGAGAGCCTAGCTAAGATCAGCAGAGCCCCTCCCCAACCTCCAGCTGACTGCAAACATGTGAAAATGAAAAGTGAAAGCATTACTTGCTCAATTGTGTCCGACTTCTCGTGACCCTGAGGACTGCAGCCTGCCAGGCTACTCTGTCCATGGAATTCTCCAAGCAAGAATACTGGAGTGAAGTGGGTTGCCATTTCCTTCTCCAAGAGACCTTCCCAACCCAAGGGAACACTGAGATGAACCCAATCCAGTCCTGATTGGTTGAACCTGCAGACTCAGAAGCTAAATAAACACATATCGCTATATCCCACTGAAGATGGCTACAGTTTATTAGAGAGAATTATTACAACAATCAATTTCTGATACACACACTTCCTGAAACAGAACAGTTTAACACTGCTTTAATTTTACTTCAGCTTTTTGTCCAGTTTATGAACTTTCTAAAGGATAAGCATAGCTATCTACATTAGCATAGAGCACTATGAGTTCTAGTTTCTTAGATTTAATCATCACACTAAGCTAACAGACACTAGGAGAGAAAAATCCAACTGTGGTTCTGATAACAAAAGTTCCCTGCAGTAAATCAGAGAGATTTCTAAGTTGCCATATAGGCAACCAGCAAGGAAAAATTCTAGGGTTGGGGGTGGGGGTAGGGTGGGGAGCAGACTATCCCATCAAGTCAAGAAAGTAACATGTGTTAAATGTAGGGAGTCAAGTTGGAAATAAGAGTTGGGTTGGAGGAAGGCATTCCAAATAGAAAAAACAGCCTGACACTTCTCTGGCTAATTCAGGTAAACAAAAGAACTTATTGGAAAGCTTCTAGGTAGCTCGCAGAATCAGAAGGAAAGCCAAACCTGCAAGCTTAAGTAAGGATAAGTAAGGGTACCCTGAGAGACTTCAGTAGCAATAACAGGTCTCTTTTGGACGTTTTCCTTAGAACAAGTCAGTACCAACCAACTTTAAGCCTAAACTGTGACTCTGTTCAAAGTTAGAGACCTGGCAAAGATTATACAAATGTGCCAGGGTTACGGACACTCCCATCACTCACTCCCTACGCAGGGGAAGGAATGCAGACCACTGTGATTGACAGCTCTCCCAGACCCATGACCTGAGCAGGAGGGGGGATCTCTAAAGTAAAGGGGATATGTTTCAGGGCAGGCAAAAACAATACATGTCTACTAGAAACAAGAAGAGCAAGTGAGCAAGAATTCTACCTTATGTGAGACAATAAAGGGGGATAAAACACCTACTTTGATTGTATTCTAGCTGGGAAGGGAAATGGGCCATGTGCATTAAAAAAAAAAGCTTAATGTCTCTAAGAAAGTCTTCCATCTTTAGCAAGGGCTGCTCTTCACTTGCCCTAAAGGAGTTTAGCAGCTGGGAGTTCGATCTGGTCATGAAAATGTGATTGTTTCCCAGCATGGCTCCCACTGGCCCACAGGATACTGGAAAACGACCCAGCAAAAATAGCTACTCCAAAGCCTGTGCATCAGAGCATGGGCAAGGGGGATCATATGACTGACTCCAGTGGGTGAAATGAATATGACCATAATTCCTAAGCAGGATGTCTCTAGGCCCCATTATCTTTTTCTGAAGCAGGTAAACTGAAGTATAATACGAAACAATTAAATTTAAGGATTTCAGGTGGGAGAAATTTTACGAAGTGAACCTGTGCCCTGTAAAACTGTACTACTGAATTTATCCAGAAATGATTCAACAGGGGGAAATGGTCAGCTACAGTCCCCTGCCACATTGGCAGGACTCAACACAATAGTACAAACCGGAACCCCTCTTCTATTTCTCTAAAGATTTTTAAATATTTAAAGTTAATACACTGTCAAGTGAAATAGGTTCTCTACTCTTCTGCCTTGGCAAATATTCCTGCAGAACAACCCGGGAGGCCTGGTTCAAATGTACAATTCTCTGACCTTTGGGAGTACTTCGCTAGAGCATGAAGTGCGAGAAGAGTCAGTCCCCAGCCTTAGGCCTGATCCTGTTCCATTTTCTTTCCTGCGCCAGCTCCATCCCACATCTCAAAGGTCTTCATACACACACACACAGAAATCCCAGCTCAAGAACTGAAGCTCACCCCCAGTGCCCCACACCCTGCCATCAGCCTTTCCTTGACCACACTTGGTGGCACGGTGTGTGTACCAGAGAGTTTATATCCTCTTGTGAGGACAGACTGTTAGGAAGGGGTCTGCTGAAGTGAGCCCTGTAATGTGACACCAAACCCCCTTCTTTTTGCCTGATCCTACAGGATCGCTGCAGGCAGTAGATCATTGCTCATTAGCCCCATTAAGGACTGCTCAGCTGTCTCACCTAAGGTCATGCTCATTCCAGGGGCATCCCACATTCAGTGACTGACTGATGTGAGACTAAACAGGACTGCCCAACCTGGCCCAATTCTAGGTCCCGAGCTCCCAGGCAGTCAGCTAAGACTTTTGCTGGACCTGTGTGCATGCGTGGTCAGTCACTAAGTCCTTCCTACTTTTTGTGACCCCATGGGCTGTAGCCCTCCAGGCTCCTCTGTCTTTGGGATTTTTCCAGGCAAGAATACTGGAGTGGGTAGCCATTCCCATCTCCAGGGGATCTTCCTGACCCAGGGGTTGAACCTGCATCTCTTAGGTCTCCTTCATCGGCAAGCAGATTCTTTACCACTAACTGCCACCTGGGAAGCTCTGCAACACAGTTCAACTTCACTCTCTGCCAAATCCTGCTTCCTTCCCTGAGCTTCTCCAGGTTTCCATCTCAAGACCACTTCTTTCTAAACAGGCTGCGTGCTAAGCTCCTCAGAAACTGCTTCCTGAGGAGTCCAACCGGAGTGCAGGCAGAGACCCTGGAAGCAGGTCCCACGCTATGTGAGCAGGGATTCCTGGATGCTGCGGTCCAAAGAGTCAGGGCACAGGTTCCCTGGGGCACTTTTCCCTGGTCCCCTGGACCCAGCGACGACCATCTGAACAATGAGAGAAGGGAAAACTTTTCCACTGGCTCCTCCCATTGGACATCCATCCTCCTTCAGCCCTGCACCTTTGGGTTCCCCAGTGTGAACCAGCTGGGGGACGCGTGCATTGAAGAAGGCTCTGGGGAGGACTGCAGAGAGATGACGCAGGTGCTGCAGCAAAATCCTGGCAGGAAGAATCTGAGCTTCCATGCTCTGTTCCCCACAGCTGTGGTTAAAATCAGAAGAGACCTGAGTAAGTGCAATGTGGGCCCCGAGGGCCTCTGTTTCAGAGAGGACAGCAAAGGAGACAGCAGGGGGCATGCTATTTACAACTGACTCTCACTTAATGAAGATTCTCCATCCTGATGTATGGCTTAAAAGCAATAAGAATTCCTAACATGTATATAGCATGCTCATACATATTTATATGTCCCAACTTCCCTACAAGGTAACTATTACGATTACTTTTCAAGGGTTAAAGGAAGGAAAGGAAAATGAATATGTCTTACAGAGCACCGATATAAGAAATATATCTTATGTATCACTGATCTTCGACTATCAGAGACAAAGATAAAAATAATTAAAACAATTGGAGGCAGTTTTGCCCAGCATTGTTCTTAGCATTATATTCTGAAGAGTACATGAGAATACAATGAGATAGCACCCTTGTGACAGGGAGAAACTGATACACTTCTTCCAGAGGGAAAGTTGAAAATATGTACCAAACATTATTTTTAAATAGCTGTTTATTTGGAATACTACTCAGCCATAAAAAAGAATGAAATTTTGTCTCTTGAACAACAAGGATGAACTTGGAGGGCATTATGCTAAGCTCAGACAGTAAAGCATCTGCCTGCAATGCGGGAGACCTGGGTTCAATCTCTGGGTCAGCAAGATTCCCTGGAGAAGGAAATGGCAATCTCCTCCAGTATTCTTGCCTGGAGAATCCCATGGAGAGAGGAGCCTGGTAGGCTACAGTCCATGGGGTTGCAAAGAGTTGGACACGACTGAGCGACTTCACTTCACTATGCTAAGTGAAATAAGACAGACAAAAAAAGACAAATTCAGTATGACATCACTTATATGTGGACTCTAAAATATACAACAAAGTAGTGAATATAACAGAAAAGAAGCAGATACACAAATATAGAGAGAAACTAGTGGTCATCTTTGAGGAAATGGAAGGGGAAGGGGTGATGTAGGGGTAGTGGATTAAGAAGCACAAACTATTAGGTATAAAATGAGCTACAAGGTTATACTGTGCAACATGGAGAATATAGCCAATATTTTATTATAAATGTAAGTGGAATATAACCTTTAAAAATTATGAACTACTATATTGTATGCATGTAACTCATATTGTACAGCAAGTATATTCATTTTAAAAAAAAAGTAAAAATAATCACTCATGACATTTGGTCCAGACATCCTCAAAGGTGAGTAGAAAGTTGATATACAAAAGTATTCACTGTACTCTTATTTTTAATAACAGATAATTGGAAACATCTGAAATGCCTCAAAATATAGGATAGTAAAATAAAATATCCAGCTTCCCTGGTAGCTTAGAGGGAAAAGCATCCGCCTGCAATGTGGGAGACCCGGGTTCAGTCCCTGAGTCGGGAAGATCCCCTGGAGAAGGAAATGGCAACTCACTCCAGTACTCTTGCCTGGAAAATCCCATGGACAGAAGAGCCTGGGAGGCTGCAGTCAATGGGGTCGCAAAGAGTCGGACACGACTGAGCGACTTCACTTTCACTTTCAAAATAAAATATGGTGCAGCTGTATGTTCTTATCTTCTGGATTTCTCAAAATTCATATTTTTGAAGAACAGTCAATGACAAATTAAGTGACAAAGCACCATTTAAAACTATCCAGCATATGACAAATCTGATTTAGGTGTAAACATCTTCACATACACCACATACAAGTATGGTAGTGTAAATTTACATATGCATTAATACGTCTGAATAGAGGAAGTAGAAAATATACTAATAATGGATAATTCTGAGTAATTACCAGCATAGTTACCTGAGTTGTTGTTTAGTTACTAAGTCATATCCAACTCTTTCGTGACTCCACGGACTATAGCCCGCCAGACTCCTCTGACCATGGGATGCCCTAGGCAAGAATACTGGAGTGGGTAGCCATTTCCTTCTCCAGGGAATCTTCCTGACCTCAGGGATCGAACCTGTATCTCCTGAACTGGCAGGCATGTTCTTTACCACTGTGGCACCAGGGAAGGCCAGTTACATAAGTAGTAGTAGATAATTCAAGGCACTTTTAGTTTTGCTTTTATACTGTTCAATATGTCTTAAATTTTTAAATATAAATTCATAAATGTGTTTTTCTTTAAATAAATAAAGGAAGTAATACCATTTCCCCCCAAAATGTATAACAAAGAGGAAAATCAAGATAAAATTACCATAACCTTAAATATCCTAAAAACAGTTTCAGAAGTTTAAACATATATTACTTCTTAATCTCAATGATTCTTTGTTTAAAGAAAGAGGATTGATAAATGTTCTGAAGATGAATAAGATACCAAATAATCCCCATTCCTTTAATTTGTACCCCTGACATTTTCCATTAACTATCTTCATTGTATTTGGGAAGGCTAAGGACTAACCTCTCTCTTCTAAAACTAGAATTTTAAGTAAATCAATGTGAAGGAGGTACAGTGGTCTACTGAGTCCTTTTAGGGGAAGAACTATAGATTATATTGATTGTGAAAACTCTTAAGGGCAAATGAAAAGCAAGGCAGCAAACTTTATATCGAATACCAACTCTTGCCCCTGGCTATAATATAGAGTTAACCAAGCCACTTTGCTTCTGCAAGATCACAGGGTATTTTGTCCACAAAATACTTCTAAGGTTCAGGCAGGGTCACTGATTCAGTTCAAGTTATAGAATAAGAGACAGCCTCAGGTAAAACTGGAAAACCAACAAAGTTTGTCTTCAGCATTGTATGAGCCACATGTTTGTGCAGAAATGTATCCTTCTTTGGAATTCCTCCTTTCACTCTATGCCTGCAAAGTCCCTGTCCTTTATCTGAACACATCCTCAGTCTCGCCCCAGTTATCAAGGTTGAGCCATAATAGATGATGCTTCCTTCCTAGAAGTAGCCTGACTATGTGACATTCTTACTCTCCTGTCTGTCTGTCCCTTCAGTTCAGGTCAGTCACTCAGTCATGTCCGATTCTTTCTGACCCCATGAATCACAGCACACCAGGCTTCCCTGTCCATCACCAACTCCCAGAGGCCACCCAAACCAAGTCCATCGAGTTGGCGATGCCATCCAGCCATCTCATCCTCTGTTGTCCCTTTCTCCTCCTGCCCTCAATCTTTCCCAGAATTAGGGTCTTTTCAAATGAGTCAGCTCTTCACATTAGGTGGCCAAAGTATTGGAGTTTCAGCTTCAGCATCAGTTCTTCCAATGAACACCTAAGACTGATCTCCTTTAGGATGGACTGGTTGGATCTCCTTGCAGTCCAAGGGACTCTCAAGAGTCTTCTCCAACACCACAGTTCAAAACCATCAATTCTTCAGCATTCAGCTTTCTTTATAGTCCAACTCTCACAACCATACATGACTACTGGAAAAACCATAGCCTTAACTAGACGGACCTTTGTTGGCAAAGTAATGTCTCTGCTTTTTAATATGCTGTCTAGGTTGGTCATGGGGAAACAGTGGAAACAGTGTCAGACTTTATTTTGTGGGGCTCCAAAATCACTGCAGATGGTGACTGCAGCCATGAAATTAAAAGACACTCCTTGGACGAAAAGTTATGACCAACCTAGATAGCATATTCAAAAGCAGAGACATTACTTTGCCAACTAAGGTCCATCTAGTCACGGCTATGGTTTTTCCAGTGGTCATGTATGCATGTGAGAGTTGGACTGTGAAGAAGGCTGAGCACCAAAGAATTGATACTTTTAAACTGTGGTGTTGGAGAAGACTGTTGAGAGTCCCTTGGGCTGCAAGGAGATTGAACCAGTCCATCCTAAAGGAAATCAGTCCTGAATATTCATTNTTTCCAGTGGTCATGTATGCATGTGAGAGTTGGACTGTGAAGAAGGCTGAGCACCAAAGAATTGATACTTTTAAACTGTGGTGTTGGAGAAGACTCTTGTGAGTCCCTTGGACTGCAAGGAGATCCAACCAGTCCATTCTGAAGGAGATCAGCCCTGGGATTTCTTTGGAAGGAATGATGCTAAAGTTGAAGCTCCAGTACTTTGGCCACCTCATGCGAAGAGTTGACTCATTGGAAAAGACTGTGATGCTGGGAGAGATTGGGGGCAGGAGAAGAAGGGGACAACAGAGGATGAGATGGCTGGATGGTATCACGGACTCAATGGACATGAGTCTGAGTGAACTCCAGGAGTTGGTGATGGACAGGGAGGCCAGGCGTACTGCGATTCACAGGGTCGCAAAGAGTTGGACACGACTGAGCAACTGAACTGAACTGAACTGAACTGAGGTTGGTCATAACTTTCCTTTCAAGGATTACACATCTTTTAATTTCATGGCTACAATCATCATCTGCAGTCTCCAACAAATATGGAGAACTACTTTGCACTTCAAAAAAAAAAAATTAATGGCTGATGAGGCATGAAAATTAGTTATGGGGTTTCCTTCTTTCAGGAGTAGACACAGATGAATAAGGTCCTTCCAGAGGTCATGCAAGGAGATCCAACCAGTCCATTATAAAGGAGATCAGCCCTGGGTGTTCTTTGGAAGGAATGATGCTAAAGCTGAAACTCCAGTACTTTGGTCACCTCATGCGAAGAGTTGACTCATTGGAACAGACTGTGATGCTGGGAGGGACTGGGGGCAGGAGGAAAAGGGGACGACAGAGGATGAGATGGCTGGATGGCATCACTGACTCGATGGATGTGAGTTTGAGTGAACTCCAGGTGACGGTGACGGACAGGGAGGCCTGGCGTGCTGCGATTCATGGGGTTGCAAAGAGTCAGACATGACTGAGCAACTGAACTGAACTGAACTGAACTGAGATGTCATGAATAAGACAAAGAATGGCTGTAAAGGGTGAACTGGAGACACTCGGATGAGAGAGACACCCTGAGGTAGGCAAGTCTTTTGGGTCACCTTCCCAACAGCACCCCATCCCGGTAGTGCCAAGCCCTGACTGACAGAGCAGTGTTAACAAATCTTTTTACAGCATTTTGTTGAAGTTAGCAGAAGCAGTAAGAAGGGAAGAGAAGAGAGACAAGAAATGGGGCAAAAGCTTAGAATTTGAGTTGATGAAATTGCCCAAGAGGCTCCACAGAAACAGAAAGTTGAATATTCAACTTGATAGATCATCTGATCTAGAGTTGCCCTCTCCATTACCTGTGGCTTCGGTAAAGTTGGTAACACACAAATGCCTGGTGATTAATGGTCCTCATTGGGAACAACTAGATGAGGAAAAGGATAAGAACTCTCAAAAATGATTAAATGAGTCATTTCCTGAATTTCTTCTGAGAAATTCAGGTAACTCTGAGACAAAAAGATTAGGAAAAATGTTAGCCATGTTTCTCCCTGGGAGCCTTCTGTGCTGTTCAAGTTTCTTGCTCTTCAAATACCAGGAGGGGTGTAGGGTGGGGGGCCGTTTAGCCAATTTCATGTGATTCTCAAAGGTCGAGCTGTCTCAAATGACACGTGAGCTAAGAAGCTAAGCCGAAAAACATATGACAGCAGTGCCATCCCAAAGTGTCACATAATCTCAGAACATGGCCAAAATAATGAGTCCTCATTGGATCAGAGATTTCCTATGAAAGTTTCTGAACAAAAGCTATCAGATCATGATAGCTTTTCTTTTCTGTCATTTCACTTGGGCTTTCTGGACTAGAAGTTCTTCTAAGACATATCTGAGCAGGTCTCTAAGAAGTGATGAACCCAGGGCAAGTTGATTAGTACTGGTTGTCATGGACACCTGTAGATAGCCTGCATGTACAGCTGGTCATTATGTTGCTTCTTGGTGGTCTTAATGAAGCTACAGGAAACAGTTACTTAATCTGTCTGCTAACTGGCTGATTCAAACAAACAGCATTAGATGGAAGCACACCAATATTTGTAACACTTTCCTAGCTATTAATACTTTCCAGGTGGTGCTAGTGGTAAAGAATCCCCCTGCCAATGCAGGAGATGAAAGAGATGCAGGTTCAATCCCTGGGTCAGGAAGAGCCCCTGGGGAAGGAAATGGCAACCCACTCCAGTATTCTTGCCTGGAGAATCCTATGGACAGAGGAGTCTGGTGGGCTACAGTCCATAGGTTCGCAGAGAGTTGGACACAACTAAACACTTAGCCTAGGCATTAATAGCTGCCTTTCTTCTCTCTCCCTTCAACCCAGATAAAATGGATCATTTGCCTGAATCTGCTTAACTCACTAATGACTCACTAGCAACCGAAGTCAACAGAGCTTATATACGTGTCTCCCCTATTTCTCCAAAATACCTTGTTAAGTCAAGGATATGAATTTTACACTTGACATTGAGTTTGGCATTTAGGAAATGTTTATAATATTTGTTGAATAAACAAAAGGTCCTTTCCCCCTTATAGGGGTTGCCCTTCCCTTGGAATTCTTCTTCCCTGAGTTTTTTAAACATGTAGCACAATCATATACTTAGGGAGTCTTTGACTCAATTGTAACTTTTATTGACTCATTACTTTCTCTAAATCGACCTCTCCTGATTAATTTCTTAGGCATCACCTTGCTGATCTTTGTTTCACAGGAATCATCACAACCTGTAATTACCTCATTTCTTTCTGTACTCTTTCATCGGTACCTCTTTTATAAGTTATCTGAGAAAAGGAGCCTTGGGTGTAGTGTTTACAGCTTTCTCCACAACATTCAAAACATAGAAGGCATTAAATTGCTGCCAAGAGGGTGAATACCAGGTCTGGGTCGACAGAGGAGTTCTGTTGTGGTGCTTTCTGCCAAGGACACAAACTAAGAAAAGACCAGATACCCAGGCAGTAGTTTCTGAGTGTGAATTTTGTCACTTTTGCACTAGGTTTGCACTTACTTGCTAGGTCTATGAGGTGTGACACTTGATACAACAGTTTGAATCTCACCTATCTGTGCAGATGTCTGAACACAGAGCAGCCTTGCCAATGGAAGCCCACTGGCTGATGTCCAAATTCATAGAGCTCTATACAGCTGCACAAGAATGCTAAAGGTTTTCCTTTAACACACATGGAAATCTTTGTGATCTTGGACATTGTTTTGTCCTGAAAATCCAACCTTTATCATTTCCCTTTTTTTAAGGGGGAGAGGATTTTGCTGTTCAATCAAAATGTTTCCCCATCTTAAAATACATTTAATATTGTTCCAAACTTACACAAAACAGTGATATTTTTGGAATGAAACATATTTTCATATGAGGGTTACTTGTCATCTTAAGTATTTGAATAAATTTTCCTCTAAGCTCTTCATGTATACACAAAGGCTTTCAAGTATCTATTGAAGCACGTAAATTTTTTTTTTCTTTTTGGAAACTTCGATTTATCTTGTTCTAAATGCTTTGATTTACTAACATGGCAAATCTCCTTTTAATGAGGTAATTAAAATTCTGGGTAAAGTCATCATGGGAGAGCTGGCATTCTTCAAATTCTCTTTAGGACAAAGTTATGGTTCTGGAACATATGTTCACATCCCTTAAGAGTTTAATATTTCTTAATGAAGAGAATTTTTTCCATGAAAATAAATACTTACCTCAACTCTGCATATAGTTGTTGAATACTCCATGTCAGTCTGCTGTCAAAAGCTAAGTGGAAAAATACTTTGTTGTGGCCAAACACTTTATTTTGTGTTACTTTTCATATATAAATGTCACAGAATGGGTCAGTCAGGGAAAGTAAATTTGTGAGTATTTTTAAAATAAGCCTTGATCTGCTAGAAAGTAGAAAGTGAATTATTGTGTGTGGAGGTGGAGAGGTGTGGGGGGGTGGTACTGAAAAATCAGGTAATCCAATATAAAATAAGATTTCCTATAAACCTTTATCAGTAAACATCCCATATCATGTAGATATTTTTGTTACTCAAGTTCAGTATTTTTATCAGAACCAATTTTTAAGTGTCACCCGGCCTTCTTTCTATGTCTCGTCCCTTCCAATAAAGCAAGGACCCTTCAGCCTGGCATCAGGGTCTTCACAGTCCATTGCTTGGGTTTTTTTTTTTTTTTTACCTCTTTCCTACACTCAATTTTTCAGGCACACTGAGGAGGATTCTCCAACCTCAGATAACAGACATAAAGATTCAGACTTCTGTGCTTTTCTGTATGATGTTTCCTCTTTATTCTTCCCAGCTATACAGCCTGAATAAACAATTAATTCCTCTGTGCTTCAACTTGATATATCTAGTTATCAAATTAATTGTTCATAAATGTGTCTCCTCATCACTCCACCTCCTCAACTCCTCCAGAACAGAAATCATTCCTTATTCATTTTAGTGTTCTTAGTACAGAGTATCACGTGAGCACGCTCTGGCCTATGTGAACATGCAACTGTTGTCTCAGCTTTGTCAGTTTTTAAAATCTGCTCATGTATTTTTCTGCTTTGCTTTGATTTTTCCAACTGTTGCCAGAAAAAGAAGTTATTATAAATAATATAAAATATATAAGAAGTTATCATATATATACATATACAAACATATTCAAGAAAATGGAAAACAAAAGAATGGGAAAGACTAGACTCGCTTCAAGAAAATTGGAGATACCAAGGGAAAATTTCAGCAAGGATGGGCACAGTTAAGGACAGAAACAGCAAGGACCTAACAGAAGCAGAAGAGATTAAGAAGAGATGGCACAAATACACAGAAGACCTATTCAAAATAGGTTTTAATGACCCAGATAACCACAACGGTCACTCACCTATAGCCAGACATCCTGATGTGAAGTCAAGTGGGCCTTAGGAAGCATTACTAAGAACAAACTCAGTGGATGTGATGGAATTCTAACTGAGCTATTCAAATCCTAAAAGATGATGCTGTTAAAGTGCGGCACTCAATATGTCATCAAATCTGCAAAACTCAGTAGTGGCCACAGGACAGGAAAAGGTCAGTTTTCATTCTAATCCCAAAGGAAGTCAATGCCAAAGAATGTTCAAACTACTGCACAATTGTGCTCATTTCACATGCAGCAAGGTAATGCTCAAAATCCTTCAAGTTAGGCTTCAGCAGTACATGAACCGAGAACTTGCAGATGTCCAAGCTGGATTTAGAAAAGGCAGAGGAAACAGAAGTCAAATTACCAATATCCATTGATCAAAGAAAAAGCAAGGGAATTAAAAAAGAAACTACTTCTTTTTATTGATTACGGTAAAGCCTTTGATTTTAGTCAAAGTGAAATTTGCTCAGTCATGTCTGACTCTTTGTGACTCTATGGACTATAGAGTCTATGGAATTCTCCAGGCCAGAATACTGGAGTGGATAGCCTTTCCCTTCTCCAGGGGACCTTCCCAACCCAGGAATTGAATCCAGGTCTCCCACACTGCAGGTGGATTCTTTAATAGCTAAGCCACAAGGGAAGTCCAAAAATACTGGAGTGGGTAGCCTATCCCTACTCCAGGGGATCTTCCCAACCCAGGAACTGAACAGAGGTCTCCTGCATTGAAGGCTGATTCTTTACCAAATGAGCTATCAGAAAAATGCTTTTGAGTGTGTGGATCACAACAACTGGAAAATTCTTAAAGAGACAGGAATACCAGTCCACCTTACGTGTCTCCTGAGAAACCTGTATGCAGATCAAGAAGCAAAGTCAGACCCGGACAGGGAACAAAGAACTGGTTCCAAACTGAGAAAGGAGTTCATTAGGGCTGTATATCATCACTCTGTTTATTTAACTTCTAGGCAGAGTACATCATGTGACATGCCAGGCTGGATGAAGCCAAGCTGGAATCAAGATTGCTGGGAGAAATATCAATACCTCAGATATGCAGATGATATCACTCTAATGGCATAAAGTGAAGAGGAATTAAAGAGCCTCTTGATGAAAGTGAAAGAGGAGAGTGAAAAAGTTGGCTTAAACTCAGCATTCCTAAAACTAAGATCATGACATCCAGTCCCATCACTTCATGGCAAATAGATGGGGAAGCAGTGGAAACAGTGACAGATTTTATTTTCTTGGGCTCCAAAATCACTGTGTATGGTAACTACAGCCATGAAATTAAGACACTTGCTTCTGGAAGGAAAGCTATGATCAAGCTAGACAGTGTATTAAAAAGTAGAGACATTACTTTGCCAACAAAGGTCCATACAGTCGAATCTATGGTTTTTCCAGTATTCATGTACAGATGTGAGATTTGGACCATAAAGAAAGCTGAGCACTGAAGAAGTGATGATTTCAAACTGTGGTGCTGGTGCTGGAGAAGACTCTTGAGAGTCCCTTGGACTGCAAGGACATTAAACCAGTGAATCCTAAAGGAAATCAATCCCTAAATATTCATTGGAAGGACTGGTGCTGAAGCTGAAGCTCCAATATTTTGTCTACCTGATGTGAACAGCTCACTCACTGGAAAAGACCCTGATGCTGGGAAAGATTGAAAGCATGAGGAAAAGGGAGTAACAGAGGATGAGATGGTTGGATGACATCACCAATTCAATGGACATGACTTTGAGCAAACTCTGGGAGACAGTGAAGGACAGGGAAGTGTGCATGCTGCAGTCCATGGGGTCACAAAGAGTCGAACAGGACTAAGGGACTGAATAACAACAATATATATACACACGTGTGTGTGTATATATGTATATATATGCATACAATATATACATATAGATATGTATATATAAAACATAAAATGTTGTCTGCTAATATTTGGTGATTTAAATAATTATCAAAGGAACTGATAGAACCTGCACTCCCATGTATTTTTTGAATTCTTACTCCTACATATTTCAAAACTATTACATTGACTGTCATGCAATATTACTGGGTGAGTTGTTCAACTGAATATCCACATCTTCCCTCTTTTCTTTAAAGCAGAGGGAAATTTAGGTGCATTATTCTGAGGACTAGTTGGAAATATCAAGATTGTTTACTCCTATGAATAACAACTATATATATATACACATGTGTGTGTATATATGTGTATATATGCATACAATATATACATATAGATATGTATATATAAAACATAAAATGCTGTCTGCTAATATTTGGTGATTTAAATAATTATCAAAGGAACTGATAGAACCTGCACTCCCATGTATTTTTTTAATTCTTACTCCTACATATTTCAAAACTATTACATTGACTGTCATGCAATATTACTGGGTGAGTTGTTCAACTGAATATCCACATCTTCCCTCTTTTCTTTAAAGCAGAGGGAAATTTAGGTGCATTATTCTGAGGACTAGTTGGAAATATCAAGATTGTTTACTCCTTAATAATTCTTACTAATTTAAATAATTCATATCATATGAGTAAGTCACTGAGCCAGGAGTATACTGGGAAATCAAGAGAAGGAGAGCATATTTGCTGAAAGCCCTGATAAAAACTCTAGAAAGAGGGAAATCTATCCTAAGAAATGGTGTGTCTATTATTAGCAAACTGTGATTCATATGAAAACAAAATTATATATCAGATTAATTGTCTCTCTCAATCTGCTAACATAAAGTACTCTTCCATCTTTGTCTGTCTGGTACAATAGAAAACTGCCAGAAATTCAACTTCTTTTGTTGAAGTCAGATCTATTAATACATACAGAAGTGATATTTTATGGCCATAACTTCATCTTTGATTTCACTGGATTATAATACACTGATGAAAACACCAGGACTTGGGGTTTAGCAGTGTGTGGTAAGTGAGGTTCTGTGAAGCTATGCAAACAGACTGCCTCTGCAACCAGTGCAACTATACGGAAGGTCAATCTAACTGAGACAACCGTTGCTATGCATTTTCCAGCATTATAATATTTACTGAGTGCATATTAGAACTACTAGAACTCCTATCTGTGTACATAAGAATGTGTACCAAGATTTATTTTTCTAAATGCCTATTAAAATAGTAAGTTGCCTAAGTCCACCAATTTCGGACACTCTCCTTCCATAGCATTGTGTCTATCCTTAAAATAAAAACAATCTTCAAAATTCCAACAAAGAATACACTAAAATAATTTAAGGGAGTTACTGGAAGAATAAGTTTGATGGTGGAAAAAATTCTGTTTCAGACATCTTAATAAATCATTTTTAAATGCTACAAAGGGACAGGCTATAATTTTTTGTTTTATTGGTATCTAGAAAGAGATAGGAATTCTGTGAGGAATGGTTGAAGACAATCTACCTTCTCTCATCACAAAGCATACAGAGCATTTTCCCATCCAAAGTTTGAATTACTATTAAGACATTCCACATCACATATGAATTTTCAAATTATTTGAAGATTAAGTAGCTATTTCAATGTTTTCTACTGCAGAATAAGAAAAGTATACTTCTATAATGAGAAATACCTTTTCAATATTCTGTAAGCAGCAAAGTCATTTTTTATTTTCAGAACATTGGAACAGGCAATTATTTGATTTGCCTAGCCTTCTTTTCAGATCACAGAAAATGACATTTGAAGAAAAGTGGGAAAGAAATAGACATCAAAGAATAAAATAACAATTCTGATAATTGGTGTACAGTAGTTCTTCAGCTCGAAACAATGGAATATTGTACAAGGAAAGATCACCTCTACAAAGAGATCATAATGATATGCAAAACACTGCCAACTTGGACTGTGCTCATTAAAGTTGTAAGACTGTAGACCTGTGACCTTTCTCAGAGGTGGCATTCAGCACCTGATGGTTGTTTCATGCTATCTGTGTATGCATCTGTGTTTAGAGATCAGAGTGAAGCCGGAAAGTAAACGCAAGGTGTTAGAATCTACTAATGTCTAATGGGATTTTTTCCCATTATGCAACCAACAAAAAGTCCTTAACCTTATTTGGAAGTTACTTTGAGCAAAAATTATATACAGATATGCGTATCCACACACACACACACACACACACACACACCCCTCATATAATCTATTGGCTTTTTTTTTCTTATTAATGTAATAGTTTTATATTCTAAGAGTCTCAGGATGAAAATACTGTAATACTACTGCCCTCTCCTCTATAAACCAGGTAATACAACAGTTCAGACTATGGGTTCTGAAACCAAAGTACTCAAAATCCTGCCTTTTCCACTCAAAGTGTGTGAACTTCAAAAATGCTATTTTTTTCAGTTTTCTTGTTTAAAATGAGGATAAAACCTACTTCACACAGTTGCTGAGAAGTATCACTTCACATATGGAAAGAGTAGAATATAAATATTGCCTGATATTGTTGTAATAAAAGTAACACTTTCATTCCTGCTGTGAAATATTGTTAGACATTAATGGTACACAAAATTTTTGTTCATAATTATGTAAAAAAAAAAGCAATAAACGGGTGATTGTCTTTTTCCAGAGACTAATTACAAGCATCATAAGTGACAGGTTTTCTGTGAACAAAGTTTTTCGTGGGTTTTTTTACTCTTTATTTTCATTTTGTTATTATTTTTCTAAACTTACCTTGGCTGAGATGGGTCTTTGTTACTGCACATGGGCTCTCTCTAGTTGTGGCCAGCAGGGGCTACTCTGCATTGCAGTGTGGGCTTCTTATGGAGGAACACAGACTCTAGGACACGGGCTTCAGTAGTTGCAAGTTGTGGGCTCTACAGTGTGGGCTTAGTATTTCTGGCACATGGGGTTAGTTGCTCCACAGCAAGTGGAATCTTCCTGGACCAGGGATCGAACCCATGTTTCCTGCATTTGCAGGCAGATTCCTATCCACTGTACCAATAGGGAAATCTTGTGAACAAGGTGTGATTTGTCACTTATTTTCTATGTTCAATGTTTGTTAATTCATTCATTTATTTAGTTATTTGGAGAGGGGGAAAAAAACCCTGAAAATAAAAGTTTAATTTTATCCTCATAAATAAGCTCAATATTAATAAATTTCTATTCTTCACACATGAAATTATTTTAAAACATAATTCATCATTTATAAAATAGTTACATTATAATTATTTTAGACTTTAAAATAATATATATATATTTCCTTAATGACTTTTAGATATTAACATTTATATGTTGGATAATGTCTTTATGAGAAATAGAAGAGTTATAAGAATGGGTCTGCAACACATAGTTAAATTAAAAATATTGTTTTTCTTAAGAAAATTTTTTAGGGTCTATATGGTAGTAAGGTGCTGAAATTCCATTTGAGGTAGAAAAGATTAGTTTCAAGCAGACTATGAAAAGTCAGATATGTGTAACCTCTAGAGCAATCACTAAATCAACTATATAAATAAATGTAGTAAAACACACAATAAACAAACTAAAAAGAAATACTAAAAACATTAAAAGAAAACAAAAGGAGGCAGGGAAAGAAAAACAGAGGAATAAAAAGGAAGAAATAAGATAAATAACAAATGTTAAAATTAAACTCAAATTTATAAATAATCATATTCAGTATAAATGAAGTTTATACTTCAATTTAAAAGACAAAAATTGTCAGAATAGATTTAATGACCTATCCATATTCTGTTTATAAGATACTTATTCAAATGTAATGAACTTTGCAGTTTAAAAAGTAAAAGAGTAAAGATATATCACATAAACACTAATCAAGGTAAAACAGGGGTGGTATACTTAATTCAAAAGTAGACTTCAGAGCAAAGAAATTAACCAAGGCTAGAGGGGAAACCACATAATGTTAAAAGAGTCAATTTACCAAAAGGAACAAAATAACCCTAAATCCGTATGCACCTAAGAACAGAGCTTCAAAATACATAAAGAAAAACTGACAAAACTAAAAGAAGAAATAGACAAATATACAGGTATATTGCAAAAGTACAAAACTTCTTTCTAAGCAGAATGCTGCTTCCCAGGGGCTGGGAGTCTGGAAAAATGGGGAAGTACTAGTCAAAGGGTATAAACTTCCAGTTATAAGATGACTAAGTTCTAGAGATTCAAGGTATAGCATGGTAACTACAGTTAGTACTCAGCTCAATTCAGTCGCGCAGTCGTGTCCGACTTTGCGACCCCATGAATCGCAGCACGCCAGGCCTCCCTGTCCATCACCAACTCCCGGAGTTCACTCAGACTCACATCCATTGAGTCCATGATGCCATCCAGCCATCTCATCCTTGGTCGTCCCCTTCTCCTCCTGCCCCCAATCCCTCCCAGCATCAGGGTCTTTTCCAATGAGTCAACTCTTCGCATAAGGTGNCTTGAAAACTGATAAAAGAGTAAGTCTCAAATGGTCCTATCACCAAAAGGAAAAAGGAAAAATGTGAGGTGATGGAGATGTCAACTAACTCTATTGTGTTAATCATTTCACAGTATATGTGTATAAAGTTATCACATTACACACCTTAAACTTACATAATGCTCTATGTCAGTTTCCTGTTGATGAAGACAGGAAAAACAAAAACTCTCCCTTCAATCAATAGAAATAGTAGAAAGTCAGAAAGATTATATAAGAACTGTCCAACACAATCAATTATAATTAAGTGACACTTGTAAAACATTCCATCCAACAACACCAGAATAGACATTCTTAAAATTGCACCTGGAACAGATACAAAAATGGACTATATCTTGTATGAGAAAACAAACCTGAGAAAATTTAAAGAATTTAAATCATATAAACGAGGGCTGTCCTAAGATGGCAGAAGAATAGGACAGGGAGACCACTTTCTCCCCCACAAATTCATCAAAAGAACATTCAAACGCTGAGTAAATTCCACAAAACAACTTCTGAATGCCGGCAGAGGACATCAGGCACCCAGAAAAGCAGACCATTGTCTTCGAAAAGAGGTAGGAAAAAATATAAAAGACAAAAAAAGAGACAAAAGAGGTAAACTCCCCCACAAATTCATCAAAGAACATTCAAACGCTGAGTAAATTCCACAAAACAACTTCTGAATGCCGGCAGAGGACATCAGGCACCCAGAAAAGCAGACCATTGTCTTCGAAAAGAGGTAGGAAAAAATATAAAAGACAAAAAAAGAGACAAAAGAGGTAAGGATGGAGCTCCGTCCCGGGGAGGGAGTCTTAAAAAGAGTGAAGTTTCCAAACACCGGGAAACACTCTCACTGCCAAGTCTGTGGAGAGCCTTGGAAGCACAGAGGGCAACATAACAGAGAGGAAAAATAAATAATTAAAACCCACAGATTACGAGCCCACCGGTAACTCCCCCAGTGGAGAAGCAGCGCAGACGCCTGCACCCGCCACTAGCAAGCGAGGCCTGGGCAGGGAGGCGAGGGTTGCATTGCTTAGAGTAAGGTTCGGGCTTGAATGCCTTAAGGGTAATCAGAGCAAACTAACTTGGGCTAGCAAACCAGACTGTGGGATAGCTACCACGCGAAAAGCTCTAACATAAGACACCGCCAAGACTGCGCACAGAATAAAGGTCAGAACAGAATTAGCTGGCTGCAGACCAGCCCCCTCCAGTGACAGGCAGCCAGAGCTGGAAGGGGGCAATCACAGCCCCAGAGAGACATTATCTACCAAACTGCAAGCAGGCTTCTTTGCTAACTAAGAATTCTTGGGGTTCTGTACAGTCATCATCCACCTGAGAAGGTGTGCCAGTTGTACACGCAGAAAACTGAGCAGCAGGGACAGGAGAGGCGATAAGTCCCAGCGACCGTGCTTGCCAAATACCTCATCACCTGAGCTGCTCAGACCTAGGAAGGGCACAAAATGCAGGCCCAACTGAATCTGTGCCTATGAGGACTACCCAAGTGCCCGAACCTGATCGGCTTAGACCTGGGAGGTGCATGCAGCCCAAGGCCAGCCTCAGACGGTTCCCAGTGGAGCAACATAGAGCCTGAGCTGTGTGGGCAGGGAAGGCGCATGCGCCATGAGTGGGGGCAGGCCCAGTGTGGCTGAGACACTGCGAGCAACGCCAGTGTTATTTGTTTGCAGTGTCCCTCCCTCCCCACAGCGCGACTGAACAAGTGAGCCTAAAAAAAGTGTCCACCACTGCCCCCCTTGTGTCAGGGAGGAAATCAGACACAGAAGAGACCAGCAAACAGAAGAAGCTAAAACAGAGGGAACCGCCTTGGAAGTGACAGGTGCAATAGATTAAAACCCTGTCATTAGTACCGACTACATAGGAAGGGGACTATAGATCTTGAGAAATATAAGCTGGACCAAGGAACTATCTGAAAATGAACTGACCCCACACTGCCCACAACACCACCAGAGAAAGTCCGAGATATATTTTTACTATTTTTACGATCATTCTTTTTTTTAACATTTTTTAATTTTTAAGTCCTCTATTATTCCTTTAATTTTCATTTTTATAACATATTATTACTTTTCAAAAAAAACCCTATTTTTTTAAAACAAACTTCATATATATGTATATATATTTTAATAATTTTTGTGACTTTTTTCCCTTCTTTTTCTTTTCTTTAATATTGTATTTTTGAAAATCCAACCTCTACTCTAGATTTTTAATCTTTGCTTTTTGGTATTTGTTATCAATTTTGTACCTTTAAGGACCCAATCTTCAGTACTCATTTTTACTTGGGAGCGAGATTAATGGCTTGACTGCTCTCTCCTCCTTTGGACTCTCCTTTTTCTCCACCAGGTCGCCTCTGTCTCCTTCCTTCCCCTTCTCTTCTCTGTCCAACTCTGTGAATCTCTGTGTGTTTCAGACGGTGGAGAACACTTAGGGAACTGATTACTGGCTGGATCTGTCTCTCTCCTTTTCATTCTCCCCTTTTATCCTCCTGCTCACCTCTATCTCCTTCCTCACTCTTCTCCTCTCTGAATAACTCCGTGAAAATCCATGAGTGGTCCAGACTGTGGGGCGCACATAAGGAAGTGATTACTGGCTCGCTTGCTCTCTCCTCTTTTGATTCCACCTCATCTCATTCGGGTCACCTCTAACTCCCTCCTCCCTCTTCTCTTCTCCAT